>PVJX010030603.1:9576-22013 GCA_004027295.1 Dolichotis patagonum
TATTCCCAATCCAAACAGCCCGGGCCACTCTGCTGGTCCGAGAGGTTCGGGTCCCAAAGAAACAGGCCGAGATGTTGCTTTCTCGGAGGCTTCCTGGGGTGAAGGGCGGGGCTATGGGCCCAAACAGACCTGGCCCAGATGCCAGTCTCCAGGCAGTTCCCTGCGGATGAAGGGCGGGCCTACCAGTCCCAAACAGTTGCGCCGAGATGCAGGTCTGCACAGACTTTCGATCCAAACAGCCCAGGCCACTCTGTGGGTCCGAGAGTCTCGGTTCCCAAAGAGAAAGGACGCGATGCTGCTTTCTGGGAGGCTTCCTTAGATCATAGTAACTTAATTATGTGATTTTCTCCTTCCTTATGTTGAGAACTTTTACATTTGCATCCATAGTATTTTGCTGCTCCTATTGTTATATCTGAAAAGCTGGCATCCTTACTTTTCCATTTTCCTACATTACCAAAAATACATAAAAATGTGTAGATTAAATAATCCATCTCTACATCTCAGAAACATTTTATTCTGGCAACCTGATTTGCAAGCAGCTTTCCAAAAGCTTAAACAAACACTTCTCACATGGCTCATTTTTCATGTGATAATTTTGTTTTAAAAAACTTCTTCTCATAATCAAAGTTTTCATTGGTTATGATGAATGCCACCAACAATAAGTGGCATTCTCATTCAAACAATATATAATTCTGCTATGATATGTATTACTTTAATACAATTTTCAAAAAATATGTTGACTAAAAATTTTAAAAATAGCTCAAGCAATTCTCATAGTTGATAAACTCATTAGTAGCTTAGTTGTGTATTCTTAAAATAGAACAATCTAATGATCTTCACAAGTAGGTACAACTTCAGTAATAGTATAGATTGATTAGTTTTCAAATATTTACAAACCTTAAAAGTGTGACAAATTATGTGATGGACTTAAAGAAATCTGGAGAACACCTTGGTACTAGAGCAAATGCTTATGAGAAATCCAGATATGAGTTATCCTGGGAACTCTTTCAGGGAAAAGATACTAACTACAAGAAATAGTTGGATAGTATGATTTACAGGAAAAGAAATGCCTATCTATTTATGGAGGATTACAGCATCTAACACAATGCTTGTTGTTAGTAAATATTTGGTATTAAGTGCGTAGCTGCTTTAGCATGTTGCTTAACTTTTTTATAATAAAGGAATAAAAATAACAAAACTGATACTTGTTGCCCAGCTATAAGTCTGTTTTCTGTCTTTAATAAAGTTAAAGGCAAAATAATAGTAAATTACAACCTCAACTTTTTCCAAAAGGCAAGAAAATTACTTTATGATTACATTTGTCTTGCAACATTGTCATTAGCTTAAAATTCTCAGGGTTATGAATACAACTTTTAAAATTTTACAACTGTTAATTGGCTAAACTCTCTACTTTTTAATGAAACATGGGAAAATTATTATTAGTGATATTTCCCCAAATGAAACACAATGTGGAGATTTTAGTTTTCCTGCATGAAGATGACTGCATTTAGATAAATCAATATAATTCAATGCTTACACCAAAGTCTTGTATATCTTCCTCAACCTAAATGTCCCATTCACTTTTTGCATTTTTACCATCACTTTCTTTTATTGGAGATCATTATGCTTGCTTGTTTTATATTAAGGCTTTTAGGAATCATTTATCTTCTAACTTCTCAAATGTGTTTTTCAATCAGGTCAAAGAAAATAGAATGATAAAATTATTTTTTATTTCAAAAAGAATAAAACAGAAGAGGGAAAACAAAGCAGATCAGAACAGAACAACATAACCAACATAGCACTTTACAATAAGACAACTGTACATTAACAGTAGCTATCAAAATATCTCTTTCTCTGTTATAGATTAGCATAGGTTCAAATACAATGATATCAAACATAATAAAATAGTATAAAACCATTCAAAAGAATGAAAGACTTACAGGGCATTCTGAAACAACAGAGATTGATCAATGGCAACTATAATATCTCATTTTCAATAAAAATATTTGTTTATGCTATAACATGCATTAAAATCTCAATAAGACACAACATGATAGAACTGATGGTAATAGAAGAATAGAAGAATGGTAGGACTTCAAATCAAGATGACATTAAATCAGCAATGGCTGCCATAATGATTTTTTTCTTCAAAACAGCTGTTCCTACCATCACACATAATAAAGTCAAACAAAGCAGAATAAAACCATTCCAACTGATGAATGAAAATATTGAAAGTCTTCTAACAAATGAAATGGGGAATCATGATTACCATAAAATCTTATATACTCTTACCAACTCTCATACTAGGGAGACTGTACAGTATTTACACATGTGAGTTTGGTTTATTTCACTTATGAGTATGGTCATAATTTGCATTGATTTATATATAAATATCTCAATGTGCTCATTCTTTATAGCTGAGTAGTACTCCATTGTACAAAAATGTCACAACTTTTTTATCCATTCCTCAGTTGATGGGAACTTAGATTGTTTCCAAGATCTGGCTATTACAAATTGTGCTGCTAAAAACATGGGTGCACATATATCACTGTGGTACGATGTTTTCAGTGATTTTGAGAATATGCCTAGAAGTGGAATAGCTGGCTCAAATGGGGCTTCCAAACCCAGGTTTTTGAGGAATCTCCAGACTGACCTCCAGAGTGGTTGCACCAGTCTACACTCCTACCAACAGTGCAGAAGAGTTCCTTTTTCCCCACAGCCTCTCCAGCATTTGTTATTGTTAGATTTTTTTATCCCGGCCATTCTTTCAGGGGTGAGATGGAATCTCAGCATGGTTTTAATTTGCTTTTCTCTAATGACTAATGATGATGAACATTTTTTCATATATTTATTTGCCATTCGTATTTCTTCACCTGAGAACTGTGTATTCATTTCAGATGTCCATTTTTGGATTGGGTCTTTGAATTTCAAGGCTCTGATTTTTTTTAGTTCTTTATAAGTCCTAGATAGAAGTCCTTTGTCTGAGGGAAAGTCTATTAAGAATTTTTTTCCCAATTTGTGGGTTTTCTTTTCACTCTGCTGGAAATCTCTTTTGACATGCAGAAACTTTTTAATAAGATGTGGTCCCAGTTATTGATTCTGGGAAGTATTTCCCGTGCGGTTAAATTCTTGTTTATGAATTCTCTACCTACCTCTATATCTTCGAGATTTTTACATGCTTTGTCTTCCAACAGATTTAGTGTTTTCATTTTAATATTTAGATCTTTGACCCATTTAGATTTTAGTTTAGTACATGGTGATAGCCATGGGTCTAATTTTAGTCTTCTGCATATGAATAGCGAATTTTTCCAGCACCATTTGTTAAAGACACTGTCTTTCTTCCAGAGAGCATCTTTGGCCTGTTTATCAAAGATAAGGTGGTTGAGTGAGTTTGTGGTTGTGGTTGTATCTTCCACTCTATTCCATTGATCTTCAGGTCTGTTTTTATTCCAGTACCATTTGATTTTATTACAGTAGCTTTGTAGTATAATTTCAAGTCAAGGGATGTGATGCTTCCTGTCTTACCCTTGCTGCTTAGCATTGCCTTTGCTATTCTAGGTCTCTTCTGGTTCCAGATGAATTTTAGGAGTGGTTTCTCTAGATCTATGAGGTATGTTAGTGGTATTTGAACTGGCATTGCATTGAATATGTTTAGCAATTTTGGAAGAATGGCCATTTTCATAATGTTTGTTCTTCCTATCCATGAACAAGGGATGTCTTTCCATTTTCTGAGGTCCTCTTCAATTTCCTTTTTCAGGGTATTATAATATTCTCTGTATAGGTCTTTTACTTCTTTTGTGAGATTAATTCCTAAGTATCTCATTTTTTTGGATGCTAGTGTGAAGAGTGTGGCTTCTCTTATTTCTCTCTCAGTATTTTTGTTGTTAGTGAATAGGAATGCTATGGATTTTTGAGTACTGACTTTGTATCCATATACATTGCTGAATTTATTTATTATATCTAGGAGTCTTTCAATAGAGTTTTGGGGGTCTTCTATGTAAAGTGTCATGTCATCTGCAAATAATGATAATTTATCTTTCCCTTTTCCTGTCTTTGCTCCTTTTATTTCTCTCTCTTGTCTAAATGCTCTGGCTAGTATTTCCAGTACTATGTTGAATAGGAGTGGTAATAGGGGACATCCTTGTCTTATGTTTGATTTTAAGGTAAAAGCTTTCAGTTTTTCGCCATTTAATGTGATGCTGCCTGTTGGTTTGTCATAGATTGCCTTTATCATATTGAGGTAAAGACCATCTATTCCCATAGATCGGTAAAATTTAAAAGCATTTCTAATTGATTTAAGTTGATTTTCAGACTTTATAATTAATTTGTTGCCTTTTAAAATACAAGTAAATATACCAATTAGAGCAATATTTCCATGATTAAGACAAAAATAAGGTATCTGTCTAAAAAACAAAACTTTTAAGAAAAAAATAAACTTCATTTTTGGCCAAAAACAATATAATATCATAGGGATATTTAGCCATGAACACTTGAATAAAAATTCAGTTTCTAGGCAGATATAGTGCCATTTCTTTCAAGATAAACTAATAATTGTAAGTAAAGATTTTTTTTATTTTCCAGAGGGTTTTCTGACTGCCAATAGGAAAACAAACATATTCTATAATACTTTAATTTTTGTGTTAATTTCTGAATAAAAATGAAAAAAAGCTGATGCTGTTTTGTAGTTTCTTAAGTTTTCACAATATTCAAAATTCTTTTCAGCATTGTGTCTTCACTGATATCTAAAAAATTTTGAGAGTTGATTATAAAATTTTCCACATTCAAAATATTCATAATGTTCCTCCCTGGTATGGATTCCCTAATGATTATGAGTCTAGAATTCTAGATAAAGGCTTTCTCACATTCAACATGTTTTTAAGATTTTCTCAGTATGGATTCTTTGGTGCTGCACAAGAATAGAACTTGTACTGAACACTTTTTTTAACTCCATACATCAGTCAGATTTTGTCCCACTTGTGGATTCTTTGATGAAAAATAAGGCTGTAGTCTTCAATCAAGCATTTTTCTATATTTTTTATATAGTGTGTTGTTTCCCTCAAGAGTCATCTCTCTTCATTCAAAACCTGCCCTATGGGAAAAGATTTCTCTGAATTTAAAAATTTGAGGAATACCTAGATCAAGAGCTCCCAGAACTCCATGAGATTCTACTGCAAGAACAATTTCTTGTAGTTTCTTGTTTTTGAGCTAATACTCCATCTTTAGTCCTAGTATCACCACCATAAGTTCCTTAGAGAATGAAATTTTCAGGATGCCTACTTGAGCTGGTTCTACACAGCATCAGGTTTGGCATTTGGTAATCTCTGAATCTCCTGTTGAGAAACTATCTCTTCTACTAACACTTCCTGTTTTCTTCCATGGAGTGAAACTAGCTCTGCAGTGTCTTTAGTTTATTCTCCAAATCCTGCAGTGCTGTCACTGCTTCATCTCCATCCTCTGAAAGAGGCCCTTGAACTAGAGTCTATACCTTTTGTGCCAGATGGAAAGAAAGTGCTCCAATACCATGAGCCCCAATGTTTGTACTTTTGTGTGTATTTCTGGTCTGAGCTATCAACTGCAAAGTTTTCTGTAGGTAGTTCACAATCTCCCAAGGGCCCTGGTAAATACTGGTAACAAAACTGTATGAATCTGTGTCAAAAAAACTTACTCTTTTGGAAAAATGATTTTATTACTCTTATTTTAAATGTTATAGAATTTTAAATTGGAAATAATTTTCCTTTCAAGTTTTTTAATGATATAAAACAAATTTCATAATGAAATAATAAGAGAATAACAATGGTTAATACACTTTGTATAATTATCTTCAAAGCAGTAACTCAGGGTACAAGACATAAAACAAAAATATTCTTACCAAAAAAAGCAGGACATGGTGGCACGTGCCTATAATCTTAGCACTTGGGAAGCTGAGGCATGAGGATTTCCATGAGTTTGAGATCAGCCTGAGCTACAATAGCACATTCAAGGCCAGTCTGCACTACACAGCAAGGCCTTGTCTCAGGAAAAAATAAATAAAAGAAACAAAGATTTGTGTTATTATCCCTTTCAAATTCTGAAACTCTTACTCCATTATTTTCTAGCTTCTTAGGTTGCTGTTGAAACCATTCCATTTATTGACTCTTTGTAAATGTTTGATTTTTTAATTTCTGGAAAGATTTTGTGAACTTCTTTCTTCCATGTTCTAAGTTTTCAGGATTTTGTGCTCCAAGTGATTTATTTTCATTGTTTCAATCTGGAAAATGTTGTCTTTCAACTTTAGGGAAAGCCGTGTGTGTGTGTGTGTGTGTGTGTGTGTGTGTGTGTGTGTGTGTGTATGTTTGGTCTCTATGTCTCTGAAATTCTTCTAACTTAGATATTGAACCTATTTTACTTTCTTATCTTTTTTCATCTGTGTTCCATCTTTTTTCTTTCCATTTTATTTCTGGAAAAAATAGAGTCTTTTACTCAAATTTATCTTCCTACTTTTCTAATGAGAATTAATGAAAAATAAAATCTATCATCATATTTTCAGTTTCTAAGTGTGTCTTATTCTCTGCATTGGTTTTTTGTTTCTTTAAAATGAGATCTGCTTTTATCTCTTTGATGACACACACAATAGGTTTATGAAGGTTTTACACCCCAGTGTAGTCCTTTTCTGTCCATGTTGTTTTTGTATATTTTCAATTGTCTGTGTCATTTATGCTAGAATGTTAACTCAAACATAAGTTTCTGTTTAAAAATGGAGCATTGGAAAGTTAAATTTGATGAATGCTCTGCACTTGTTTTATTTGGAAGGTGATCTGACTGGGTCAGTTTCAGAAAACCTGTTCCCTCCATTTGTACCAACTTCTTGAGACTTTTTAATTAAGGCCAGAGAAATTTTTTCTATTGATGCATCTTCTAACCAATTCCCTCATGTTGGAAGAGAATTGAAAGGTCTCAGTATTTAGTGTGCAAATGCTCATTTGTGGATACCGTTTTCAGCATCCTGTTTGTGGAGAGCCCTAGACCTGATAACGTACTTTACCCTGCTGCTATCAAGAAGGAGTTCATTCACCCAAGCCACTGAAAGGCTTAGATACTTAGATACTCCCTACTTAGATAAACTGTAATTCTGCTTTAGCCCTTAACTTTGCATCTGCCTCCTGAAATAAATCATGCTCTCAATACTGGTACCTTGGGAGAACCTGGTTGCTTTTCTATTTCTGGTTTAGGATTTAGCATTCTTGGGTATGCTGTCAGGTATATCATACTTTCTGCTTTCCAACTTCCTAAATACTTCAGCTATTGCTTCTCTCTTTCTTATCTTTATGGGTTTACTTATTAAAAATCATCTCATGTTATTTTAATGTATTTTATTAGTACATGTTTGTAGTATGTGATACATTTATCTTAGGAAATAGGTATATGTACTTAGAATATTTTAATTCTTATTATTCCACTTCCCCTCCTATTGTCTCTTCCTCCATCTCTAGGTCTTTCTTCTGATGTTTGTTTGTTTGTTTGTTTGTTTTTCAGTTCATGTTTTTTAGTTTATCTTCACCATCAAGAGCTCTCTCCAGTTTCACTTTCAGTATTTTTTAATCCAGAGTTAGGATTGTAAGTATTGAACCTTCTTCTACTGACTCTACAGACATCCTGAGTTGTAACACTTCAAGAAAAGACAATCTAAGCAGGACTCATGCTTCAGAGAAATAGTCAGTTTTCTTACAGGTACTCCTGTAGCTCAGAGACTATAGATGCTTCACTGTCCAAGGCTGATGCCAAAAAGTGGCTCACAAGCTGCTTCCCAGAAGCCCCTGGTGCAGGTTTTAAAAAATATTTAAATTTAAAGGCTTTAGGATGAGATTTCTTACTTCAAAAAAATTATAAAAATCATTTCCACATCATGAGTTCTAATAAACACTCATTTACATAAATACCTTTGTGTAAAATTAGCATAATAATTTACATTTTCAAAATGTTTTAAAGATCTAGCATCTCATTTGAGTCTCACAATAATAACTATATTTCATTATTCAACCTCACATAGTAATCTAAGAATTGAGACTCAAGGAAGTCAAAAGGTTTTCACAGAATATAATAGGACATAATAGAGTCTGAAATCCTACTATATTCTATTTCTAATTTCATGGTTTTTCCACTACATTATGTTTATCCAAACTCAGAATAAGTAGGACTTACATACACAGTTAATTAAGAAAGAAATCACTGCAATTTTATATTTTTACAAAGTAAACATAAAGACAATCTTTAAATATTGCCTTGAATCCATGAACCATATAAAGCAAGTACAAAAATAAAATATAAAAAGTGTTTTAATCAGAGCCCTAGAGATTATAGTAGCTCAAATAAATAGTATTTGTAAGGCACTTTGAGATCACTTAAAGAAAGTGACTATTTAATATTTAAAGCTATAACCTTTATGCATATAGTAGAAAGGCAAATAATAAATGATGATCTATAAGAAGAAGTCTATTTAATCATACCCTATCACACACCTCATGTTAGTATATACACTTTGGTAACAACTAAACTTTTTTTTCTTTATTATGCTTCTTTCTTTACTGTCCATCCAAAAATATTTACAGGCTTTAAGGATTTTTGAATGGTTATCAATTGGTGCAGTGACTGCTTGTTATTATAATAGTAAAACCAGTTACCAACGAAATGTTCAAGTATAAATTTTTTATTAATAGCAATTCCAAAAAATGTATTTTTTGAGGAACTTATATATTAAAAAATACATTTCTATGACAAATAAATTCTGGGGTGATAGAAGTCTATCACTTGCTTATTCATATGTTAAAATATTATTCATATGCAACACACATGTTAGGAAATTTGGGCATATTATATTCAAAGACAGTAGAAAATAGACTTATGTGATGAGACTACATGCAGATGATAAACCTATATGAGGATTTAATGTAACAAAAACATAATTTCCAGTCTTTCCAATCCATGGAAATTTATGTATCAAATACTGTACTGTGAATCCAATTCTATGAGAGAAGCAGCAAAGTTTCAAGATAAGATTGCTCATGGGTGATTGCAGTCTAACTGGGTACATAGAAATATACCTTACATTCATTTTTTTGATAAGCAAAACTAACTTGGGAGGTAGGGAATGTTATCCTCATTTCAGAGATGGCAAGTTGAGGCTTAGATAACTTTGGAAAATTGTCCAAAAATTGCATTGCTTGTAGATTATATGATTGAGATTCAAGCTCACTGATTGCAAAAGTATGTTTTCTTTATATGGTTCTGCATTGCAGCATTCAAGAAAAAAATATAAAGAAAATATAATATTTTACTAATAAAATATAGAGAACTGACATAAAAGTGTGATAGGAATTCAGCAAAATGTGAACTGAATACAAGTAAGATTTTAATCACTCCATGTGTTATTCACCAAAGATCTACTTCCTAAAGTGGGCCTTGTAGAATATTTAAACAGAGAAAAGGGGGATGTGAAAGGAGTAAGTTCTCTGAAGAGAGTCTGTTCAGTTCTCTATAAAACAAAGATGATGCCATTCACTGCACTGCACCATTTTTAGGATTGAATGAGAGATCATATGTAAAAGCATTTTGAAAATTACACAAAAGAGTTAATGTAATTTGTTATTACTTGATGAAGTATGAAAGTGGGAATGTATAAGATGTGTATAAATAAAGCTGACTGCTGGGAACTGGTTTAATAGTAAGCAACTCAACTGTCACCAAATCAGAGAATTATAAAATATTTGAGTAGAAAGTGACATCAAATATTATCTAATATTACCCCCACTAGGTGCCTGTTGAAAATGTCTGCTGTCTTTTAAGGAAACCTACTGGGATCTTGGTATATTGGTTCCCCTCCCACACTTTTAATTATGTTTTAAATTTTTTAAAATTTTATTTTAAAGAGGATAAAACAGAATGAAACCAATAAAAACAAACCAGTGTAAATGATACAGGATTTCAAAACATAAAATCAACTGTAGTTAACATAATGCCTTTTTGTTGTCTTCAAAATAGCTGCAAATACCTTTAGACATAGTAAAAATCAAACAATAGAGTAGAATATAAACAATAAAAGCAAAACAATGAATGCAATAAAGGACTTCAAAACAAGACAATAGTAAATCCAAAATTGCTACCATAATATATCTTTCTATCTTTAAAATAGCTGCTCATGCCATCATATTTAACATAATAAGGCAAAAGAGAATAAAATCCAACCTAACAAAACAAAGAAATAATATAGAACTTTATAACAAGACAATAGAGAATCAACAATGTCTACCATCCTCAGAAGGAGATCACCCTTTGATGCCACACTGCGTACCACTATATTCTGGAGCTATGTTCAGACCACTGACCCAAGACATGAAAGGTCAGTGAAGCACCAAAGTACCACAGCCATCCAGTTGCATTTCACCTCCATATTACCATCACAATCTGTGTTTCTCTGGATCAGCCGGATGCTTATTGGGTTGGGGGGGGGATTGGTACTTCTTGTTTGCCAGCCTGCTTGCTGGAAGGGGCTGGGGTCTGGCTGTCTCCAGACCAGTGACAGTCTGCTCATGGCGCTGGTCCCCAGATGAGACTTGCTTCCTGTTGGGGCCTCATTCTCTCCCCCTACAGTCCATGAATGGCACTGACTCACAGACAAAGGCTTGGGTCTCGCTGTCCCCAGTCAAGTGATGGCCCACACATGGCGGTAGTTCCGAGAGCCACATTGTTAATTATGGACAGTAGTAATACAAATTTTTCATCAGTCTTATACATTAAATGACTAAAATCTTTATTTGAATTCACATTTACATATAAAAATTTTGATGCAAACAGAAGTGAAAGTGTTATATTTGTTTCAGTGCAGAACTTTTTTTATTTTGATTATCTCTTCCAAAAATATGAGAACTCTAAGACAGAAAGGAAATCTGCTCAGTTGTCAGTTTTTGAATTGTGTTCCTGAATACAGTAAACAAGGACTTGAACTCTGAAATAATGACCTTGATTCCTTGGGGAGATGTTCTAATGCAAAACAAAGAAAACAAAGATTTCAACCCACAGCTTCATGTTTGGGAGATTTTTCTAGCACAAAATACAGAAAAGAGACATTTGAACACACAATTTCATGTTTTAGCTCACTTAATCTGGATATGAATCTGCATAGGTGGTGATTCATCTCAAGGAAAACCTTGCTGTTAATTAAACTTGATATTAAGTAATAATTTTAAATCAACACTCAGTATAACATTAATTACAGAGGTAATGCCAGTCATTTTTCTATGGCTCCAAATATGATTTCTAAGAAATAACAAAATTACAAATGTTAATGAACCAAAACATTAAGGGCCTTTAAACTAGTAGAACATAATTGATATTTATTTTCTTCTGGTTTCCAATTTTTCTGCAGCAAGTATGTATTACATATATATTTTTTTCTTCATGGTCTTAGTCTTTTTCTTTTTCTTTTTTTATTTTAAAGAGCATAAAACAAAAGAGGGCAGAAAAAAGCAGAACAGAACAGAACAACATAAGCAACACAACACTTTACAATAAGACAACTGGACATTAACAGGAGCTATCAAAATATCTCATTCTCTGCTATAGTTGAGCATAGTTTCAAATACAATAATATTACACATAACACAACAATATAAAACCGTTGAAGAGAATGAAAGAATTACAGGACATTCTGAACCGAATAACTATGATTAATGGCTACTATAATATCTCATTTTCAATAAAAAGATTTGCTTATACTATCACATATATTATAACACCAATAAGACACAACATGATAGAACCAATAGTAGTAACAGACTAGAAGCATGGTAGGACTTCTAAGGAAGATGATATTAAATCATTAATGGC
This sequence comes from Dolichotis patagonum, assembly GCA_004027295.1. Lineage (NCBI taxonomy): Eukaryota > Metazoa > Chordata > Mammalia > Rodentia > Caviidae > Dolichotis > Dolichotis patagonum. The sequence continues at coordinate 21,436 of PVJX010030603.1, forward strand.
TGCCATAATGTTTTTTCTTCAAAACAGCTGTTCATACCATCATACATAATAAAGTCAAATAAAACAGAATAAAACCATTCCAACTGGTGAATGAAAACATAGAAAGGCTTCAAAGCAATGAAATGGGAAATAATGATTACCATAAAATCTTATATACTCTTACCAACTCTCATACTATGGAGACTATACAGTATTTAGACATGTGAGTTTGGTTTATTTTGCTTATGAGTATGGTCTCAACTTGTGTCCATTGATTTATAAATATCTCAATGTGATCATTCTTTATAGCTGAGTAGTACTCCATCATAAAAAAATGCCACAACATTTTTATCCATTCCTTCGTTGATGAGAACTTAGGTTGTTTCAAAGATCTGGCTATTACAAATTGTGTTGCTATAAACATGGGTGCACATATATCATTGTGGTATGATGTTTTCAGACCTTCTGGTAATATACCAACAAGAGGAAGAGCTGGATCAAATGGGACTTCCAAACCCAGCTTTTTGAGGAATCTCCAGACTGACCTCCACAGTGGTTGCACCAGTCTACACTCCTACCAACAGTGCAGAAGAGTTCCT
>PVJX010030604.1:0-21921 GCA_004027295.1 Dolichotis patagonum
ACAAATTTCCTATACATTTGTGGTTAAGGGGATTTGACAGTTTTGCAAACTCAGAAGTCAGAAATCACAAGCAGCATTTAGCTAAAAAATAAATGCTTCCCACTTGATGTAAACTCTTGGGAGGAAAAATCAGTCGATCAAAAGGCAAATATATACATACTTTTGTATGAAACAAAACAAAGCTCTAGTTTTTTTTTTTCTAAAAAGTTAAATAATGAAAGACAAAATGGAAAAAAAAATCCATTCAATTTATATGTAGGTAAATAGCTATTTCCTTACTACGTTAAGAACTCCTAACAATTAAGAGAAGCCAAATAACTGCATAGTAAAAACTACATTGAGGGCCGAGAATTTAGCTCAGTGGCGTTAAGTGCCTCCCTGGCAAGCATGAAGCCTTGAGTTCGATCCCTGGTGCCAAAATAAATAAATAAAAAATAAAGAAAAGAAAGGAAAAAAAAAGAAAAGAAAACTACACTGAAATTACCATATCTTCCCCTCTGTGGCAAACATGAGGGACAGCGTATGTCCTACAGGGAAGAGCGCTCCGTAATCAGATGACACTGCCCAGGGGCTTCCACACATGGAGACTATACAGTTGTTTTCCTTTTGTTCTGGAAATCCTTCTACTAAGAATCTATGCAAACAGACTTGCAAAACTATCCCCTTGGGTATTATTTGAAGCCAGAGAACACAAAACTGGGAAGCAACTGTGAGTAAAGAGGACAAATCCCAGGATTATGCTCCTCACCCCAATCTCCAGACTCCGTGCTGAGCCAAGGCAAAACAGGAAAACACAGGCAAGCAGGAATCAGCCAAGGAAGGCTTCACCAACAATGGCCAGCAAGGTGACAGCCAGTCCCAATGGGCAGAGCCAGTCTAAAACACCACTGGGCGATTCATAGCAGGGCACAGGAAGGGATCTCCAAGAACATGAAGGCCCAGGTCCTGCTTTAACATAGGATTAAAGGTAGGCAGAGCAAGTGAGCTGTGTAAAGATACGGACTCTGTATGGAAAGGAGAGGTGTCATTGAAACCATCTCCCAGGTAAGAGGAAAAAAGGGAAGGGACAAACTCCCCTTGGTAATCAAGTCGAGAAGAGAAGAGAAGAGAAGAGAAGAGAAGAGAAGAGAAGAGAAGAGAAGAGAAGAGGAGGCCTTGCAAAAAAAAAAAAAAGAAAAAAAAAGTCAGAAGATTCACAAAGCCCCATCATCAAAACAAGCAAAAAAAGACCTCACCAAATGTCTGGACTCTGGCAGCCTGACACAAATGTGTCCACTAAGCAGGGATCCTGTGGACCATTCAACATCACAAAGATGAGCAAAAGAAAAGCCAAGTTCGTGAGAAAGCCCTGGAGAAAAGCAGAAAATGAAACCTCACACAAGAAAACTGAGCAGAAAGGCACCCAGAACCAACCCCGAAGCAGAAAAAACTCCACACAAAGCTCACACAGCACCCAAGGGCACGAAACCACCTTGTATTAGAGGCTTGAAAGAAAATAAACACAAAATGAGGGAAAAGGAGTTTATTGGAAAAAAAAGGGGAGAAAAAAATTACCTCAGAAATGAGAAACTAACAAGACGTTCAAGGCAGAACAGATTCACACGAAAATTTAATAAAAGTCACTGAAGAATGGGCAAAAGGGAGAAAAACTGAAGAAAATAAGATGATGTTACAGAAAAAGTTTAAAGGGGCCAGAGAGGAAAAAAGGGAAGAGAGACAGAAAAGGGATAGTGGTTGGATTTTCAGAGTCACCAGCAAAGATAATAAAACAATGGAACAGAGCTAATATTTAAAATGATCGCCGGGAAACGTACATATATGAAATATATACACATGAAACACATATATATGAAAAACCCAAATGTACACATTTTAAAGGACTCACCAGACATTCAGAAAAATAAATCTAGACCATCATCTTTGACACACACTTGTCAAAACTATGAGATGTCAAAGATAAAGATAAAATCCTCAAGGCCTCCAGGCCAAAAAAAAAAAAAAAAAATCAATTAACATGGAATCAAAAGAAGCAGAAAAGCATCAGGTAACATCAGGTAACCTTTTAAAAATGGGTCATGGGGCACACACCTATAATCCCAACACTCTATGGGGCTGAGGCAGGAGGATAAGTTTGAGCCCAGTTTACACAAATCAGCAATTTAAGACCCTGTCTCAAAATATAAAAAGAGCTGGAGAGCTGGATGTGGTGGTGCATGCCTGTAATCCCTGACTCAGGAAGTCAAGAGAGGAAGATTGCTGGGAGTTTGAGGCCAGCTAGGCTACACAGAGAGACCCTGTCTCAAAAACAAACAAAAACAAAATAAAACGTCTTGAGGATATGTCTTATCATTTTGGAGCAGGGTTTCACTATGCAGTTCAGGCTGGCCTTGAATTCACTTTGTAGCACAGGCTGGCCTCGAACTCACAGTGAACCGCCTCCTGCCTCAGCCTCCCACATGCTAGGATCATAACCATGCACCCCCTCTCCCCCGTGCCTTGCTCAGGCAATATATCTTGAAACCTCAGATTCAATCCCCAGGATTGACAAAAATCTTCAGTCCTCAATGAGAGAAAGCAAAAACCATGACTTTAGAAACAGTCAAGCCCAGAATGTACTACAGTTCTAGAAACTAAGGAAGTGCTATGATGACGAGGAGGAGGAGGAGGAGGAGGAGGATCATGACAAGGACAGGCTTACAAAGAACCTAGGAGCCACTTGGGAACTCTAAAAGCCCAATCTAGTGCCATTTACATAATAGAGTAAATGCTATTATGGGATTTTAACCCATGGAATAAAGCAATCATTCATGTTCTCTGCTGATATAAATAACCAAATTAGTAGATGAGAAGAAGGAACCATTTTCCTAACAGTAGAATTTCCAATTAGTAAATGTAAAAGTAGGAAGGAAATTGAAGGCCCATGATAGGATAGAAAATGCCACCATGGTGACTGTTAGACATGAGAAGCACAGTGACACCAAAGCAAGGGGCGAAAATTCAAGACACACGATCTGCAGGGTCTCAGCACAGCACTCAGAGATATTTATCAACCATAAATGGAAAGGTTGAACAGACACTTCTGAAAAGGAAGCCACGTCACAGAGGGAAAAACCTCACACGTGACCTGGTAGTGCAGGCCACCCAATGTCACAGTACAGGGTGCAGAGGGCGTAGCAACTCCACTAAGGTTTTGTTACCAAACATGGACAGTCTGTTTACTACCAGGAGGAGACGCAGGATTCACTTGAACTGAGGGCCACAGCACAAAGTAGCAGTGAGTAATCTCCAAAAGTTATCATGGCCATATAGGACAAGGAAAGACTGGGCAAGCATCATAGAAAGGAGGAGAAAGAACCACTAAATGCAATGTGGGATCCCTGATGGGATTTTGGAACAGAGATGAGGATAGCAATGGGACACTAGTGAAATTTGAACGGGTGTGCAGTTTAGTTAGTAGCACCATACCAATGTTAATGCCCTGGTTTTAACAAGCGCACTATGCTTACACAAGAAACTACAATAGGGCAGCATGGACAAAAGGTGCACAGGCTCCAGTACTAGTTTTGTTCCAGCCATGGACAGTGTGACCCACTGTGGCAGCTCAGCTGCACCCTCCCCCACATCTACTTAGCAGCTTCTATTCAGTTCCATTTGTTCCTAACAATGGCTGACTATGGAGTGAGACCACAAGGTGGACAGGTCAGGGCAGGTGCCATCAGCCTTGTTGGCCCAGCCTGGCCCAGTGGAAGCTGTACCCCAACTGAGTCTCCCCAAGTTCTCCATACCCAGAGAAGGTACTTGACTGGGACAATAACTGCCCACATGCAGGTCTGCGATGTCTGTCTTATCACACAGTGACCCCAGTACCCTGTATGACTCCCACATAATGTGTGCACAGGATACGGCAAGCCCATTGCCCACTGTGTCCTCCCAAGCCAGCCTACCTCTTGCCCCTTCCTACTGCCACCCATAAAACACCACCCCGTGCTCCTTCCTTTCCAATCCACCTCTTAATTCTCTGCATAGACCTTTGAGTGACCCATAATAAGGTCACTGAAGAATGGGCAAAAGGGAGAAAAACTGAAGAAAATAAGATGATGTTACAGAAAAAGTTTAAGGGGGCCAGAGAGGAAAAAAGGGAAGACAGACAGAAAAGGCATAGTGGTTGGATTTTCAGAGTCACCAGCAAAGATAATAAAACAATTGGAACAGAGCTAATATTTAAAATGATCACCAGGAAATGTACATATATGAAATATATATATATATATATATATATATATGAAAAACTCAAATGTACACATTTTAAAGGACTCACCAAACAGTCCATTGTGATAAAAACACAATGGACTAAGAAATTGTACTACCGTGCAACAGAATCCTACTTAACCTTGAAAAAGAAGGGGCATCTGCTGTTTAAAACAACATGGATGGTGGGAATATAGATCAGTGTCACAGCACCTGCCCAGCAAGCACAAGGTCCTGAGTTCAATTCCAAGTACCAAAAAAAAAAAAAGGATGAAACATAAGGACATAACACAAAGTGAAATAGTAAGTCAGAAAGAAGACAAGACTGCATAATTCCACTCTAACATAGTCAAATTACAAATGAATAAAACTGGAATGTTAAGAGCTAAAGGAGGAGAAATAGAGCATTATAACAAACAGGCACAAAGTTTCCACTGAGATGGGTAAGCTCCAGACCTCTGCTGTATGACCTTGTACCTGTAGCCAACAACTAACTGTAAGTCAGACTCAAAGAATGATAAAGTTAAAATGTGTCATGAAGATAAATGTCCTGGTAAATGTTCTTAGCTACCACAGTAAGACTAAGAAAGAAGAAGAAAAGAAAATGAGCTCCTGGAGGCTGTTTCTGTGAGAAGGATCTCACAACCTGGCTTTGGCCAAAAGGCTGAGCTCTGGTAATAGTGAAGGACACAAGTCAGCCAGAAAGTGACAGAAGGCACTGAAGAAGGGAGCACCTGGGCAAACTCGGACAGCGAGTGACAAGGTCCCGCAGGCCACCATCCTGGCTAGCAGGTGCCCCTGTGTACTGTGTCCTGTGGTACACAGGTTCACCTCTAGTGTCCCTTCTTATGAAATCACTGGCGCCATCATGGCACCCGTCCTTCTGACCTCACTTATCTAATCACCTCACAGAGCCCCACCTCCAAATGCCAGCCACGGAGACCCAAGCTTCCACATGTGAATCTGGGGGAAGTCACACAATTCATCCCCTGCAGAACCTAAAGATTAGCAGGAGTTACCGAGGGAGGAGTCAGTTATGGATGCGAATGATTGTCTTGATTGTACTTTTCTAAAATTTTAGAATTTCTCTTATAATCAGAAAAAAAAGTCCAAGTTTGCAAAGAGACCCAAGTGCTCACTTAGGGTAACAGCAAAGACTTGGGGAGAAGCAAGATCTTCACACAGCACAGCTTGTATAGAGGAGCCCCAGTTTTGTGGTGTGGGGCCAGGAATATCCGAAAGACCCTGTGAGTGCCACACAGACTCACAATCTTCCTGGTTGTATGATATTCCTCTTCCTTCTTGCACCAGCTGGAAGCCAAGAGATGAAACTAGAAACAAGGGCCACACCCTGGGGATCTGTGCTGACAGCCCAGAGATAGGAAGGGGATGGGATGATCTCAGCGAGGTCACGGTGCACCGAGCTGCTGCCATCTTGAGCCTCTTCCAGGGGCAAATCAGTCAACCACTGGCAAGTAACCTTAAGCAGGAAGTCCCAGCAGGTGGAGGACCACACACAGCTTAGTGGCTGGTGGCCCACTGGCTATCCAGGAGCCACAGAAGAAAGGGTCCCAGCGCTTTGGCAGTGAATGACATGGCTGAGTGGGCTCTTTGAGGGTGGGGTCAAGACCCAAGGATGCAGGACAGAGTGGGTGCAATCTTGGTGTAGGATCCAGACCCCAGAGGAGATGGCCCTAGACTATGCCTGAGACATTAGTCCTAATACTGATTTGGAGGCTTGGGACCTTTCCCCACTCTCCAGGTTTCCTCCTCACTTCTAACTAAATGATTCCAGATGACACTTACATTTCTTCCCTTACCAATGTGCAAGCTCTGGAAGACATGGCCCAAGCTGGTTCCTACGGTGGCTGCACAAGAAGGGGCCATGTCCACCACCTGTGCAGCTCTTCCCAGCCCAGCCTCCAATCTCTCTAGAGCCAATGGCCCATCCCTACCCTCCCTAACACAGGTAAGGAAATCAGAGCAGTGTCTGGCATGGAGCAACTTAATCAGCACTATTTCCTCTTTCATATCTTTTATTATAATGACAATTATTCTTAATTTTTTATGCCATTTGTCCCACTCTTCTCAAACTTGCAAATATCACAAATGAAGCTTTCGGTACCCAAATCCCAGAACCTGGAACCTGTGGATTGTGAACAGTCAGCGACCACCAGCTTAACCACTGCACGCTTGTTCCTTTGGAGGACGAGAAATGTTAGAAACAAGGACTGCAGGTATAGGCTTGTGACTGGTTCTTAGGGGTTACAGGACTAAAACCTCCAATCCTCTTTACCCCTTCCTTTACATAGCTCATTTTAAACAGTATAGATGGCATCTGTGTAAATATTTTCAGTATGAAAAATGTCCTGAAACAATAAGCTTATACGTTTCATTTTGCCTGAAAACCTTATCTCAAACCAAAACTATATCGTCAGTCAACTCCCAACGGAAGCTCAGTGTTGTAAAACTCCTTTTTTTCCAGTCACATTCTCTTTGGAGAATGCCACCTACAATGCAATGCTACCAACTCCGCACCAGTGGGTTCTGTTGTTTACCCAGTCACAGGGCAGCACCCAGCCCAGGGAAAGTGGGCACTGAGGCCCCAGAAACTAAAGCACAGATGAACCTGGCACTGGCCGTGCTTCCTCCTCCTTAAGACACACCACTGTGCTGACATCAACGTGCTTGGTGGCGTTCTGTTGACGTTTCCTGGAAACTGTTCTCATTGGAAAACGCTGCTCTTGGATGCTGAATTTACAGAAGGTGTGTGGAGCTCTATCTGCCATTAATTAAAATACTGCAGGTAGCCAGTGTTGATTCAAAACCACAAGTCAACTCTCAGGGAGAGGCACTAGGAGCCTCTTGTCTGCTCTGCTTTCAGTCCTGAGCTCTGACCGACAGCACTCCGCGGGCGGAGACCAAAGGTGGAGGAAGAGTCCTCCAGCACCCAAAAGTCCCCAGGCCCCCTCTCTGCCGAGCAAGACAGGATATTTCTGCTGTTCTGCAAATGAAGGCTTAGGTCTGCAAGTCACCACCCTTGTTCCTTGTATTTGCAGACAGCAAGAAAAAAAAGAAAGAAAGAAAAAGGCTTTAATGCATTTTATGACAGCAGGAAGAAAAATACTGAATGGAAGCCTAAGATACAAAGCAGATTATTATTAAAGACATCAACTGCGTCTCCCAGGAAGCAAGGTCAAAGGGATATGCAGAAGATTTTTTTATTCTAGGACAACTGTCCAAGTCAGAGAGGCCTTCCTGAGTCTTGAACCAAATCAAACCCTTTATTTTGCGCCTTCTGATATTAATCAACATCCGACAGTCATGCAGCCACCCTCGGAAACCCAAAATAAGTGAAATTCAAAACTATATTTTTAAAAAAATCGCCGGGCAGCACCTCCCTGACGGAGGCACAGTGGAAATGCTGAAAGGCTCCTCGCTGGCTGTGATGCCCAGCACCTGCGCGGCCCCACCCAGCGCTGAGTCCCCGCGGCCTGCGAGCGGTGCGGCCCCAGCTCAGGCACAAACCTGGAATCAAGCTCAGTGGAAACAGATGGCCCGTGGCGCTCAGAGGTCGTGTGGAGAGGCTGAAAGGACCCCCATCCCGGGCAGGGGCGCCTCAGCCACAACACCAGTGACCGGAGGGAGCCCCCCGCGGCCACGGGCGGAGACCAGCGGCCCCGCCGTCCCCGGCGCCCGGGCCAGCCCCGCCACCCCGGCCACCCGCGCTCCCCTATGCCCGCAGCCCTGCCGCGCAGGGCGCCCGCGGTCCCGGACGCACCGTGCCAGGCGCCCGGGAGCGCAGAGACCCGGTTCGGGGGAGCGCGCGCGCGAACCTGCCCCGCCCGGCTGCTGGGAACGCGGGGCCCCAGAAGCCCGCCGGCTACCGCTTACCGAGGCTCCCCGTGAGCAGGCTCTGGCCGCCGTGGGCTCCGAGGCGGCAACGTCCGACGGCCCGGCTCAGCCATTGCAGTGGCGCTGCGGCGGGCGGGGGGCGCGCGTCACCGCGGGCGGGCGCCCCGAAAACCCGGCCCTCTTCGACCCTCCAGCTCTCGGGCCGCTCCCGCCCAGTGCGCCGGCTCAGCGACACCCTCCTGATTTCTCCAGATTGTTCGTCTTGTCCTTTAAGGAGCAGGTTTGCAATGTATTAAAATCAGAAACGATGCTCCTGAAAATAACCGCGGCTGCTGCAGGGAAGTCTGCAGAGGGAGGGCAAGAGGTGAAGGCCGGCTAGGTTTAACAGAGCGTTGCTCTCCACCAAGGAACGCGGGCTTACGAGGGACTTATCCTGGCAAGAATTACTCTCATTTCATGCTGGGTATGAGCAGCCATGAGAAGCACCGAATAGTTGCACGTGTGTGTTCCAATCATTAACTCTTGGCTTGCCATCTCCAAATGCTGCCTTTTGCAGTCCCCTTGCTAGAGAAGTACTTCCTGGAAACTTGTAGCGAATAAATCATGTCATGGAATCCACATGGAGTTCCATCCTCCCCGCTTTGCTCTCTCTGGGTCTTCACCTGTCAAGTAGAAAAATATTGGTACTCACCTCATTCAGAGTCACTGGCGGGGATAGATGAGTGAATAAACCTCACATACCGTAAGAGCAAACACTTTTATGCAAAACTAAGTACTGGTTATACAGTTCTTTAGCAGAATGCACCTTCTCTGGGTACCGAGATTATAAAAGAGCATAACCCAAAATTCTTGCTATGGAAAGCAAAGTGGATTGCTACGCATAATAGGGCAGCCTCTCCACTTCCTTGTGGACCTATGCATTCTGGCCACAGGAAGACCAGAGCCGTTTGCTGGTTGTTGGAGAAGAGTGCATGTGGTAGCACAGAACCTCAGCTTTGCAACTGTGAAGTCTTTAAAACAGGATATTCCAGACTGCTGTGACAGCAGATACGTCATTAAGCTTGTACATCCAGCGGACATCAGCCCATGTGTCGCTTTTTGAGGTTTTTTGTGAGAATTAGTTGTGGATGGGATAGTGTAAGAGTGAACACATCACTCAGTCTCCAAGTGAGACTGGTTCCCCGTGTTGTTATGCCATATCCCAGGCCTCTTGCTAGTCTTGGTTGTGGACAGACTGAGCGCTCAGTTGTGGCAGTAGCCAGATCAGCCTTGGCAGGGCAGGAAGGGAAGTCCAAGGTTGTTGTGTCATTTTGTGATCCACTGCAGCCACTTCTGTGACTATTTTGTAACACATCTGCATAACAGAGAAGAGTTGGGAGCTCTCTGCAGAAGAGGTCACGTTATCTCCTACTGTGAGTGTCTCCTGCTCAGGAGAAGTATTTGGTGAGTGTACACATGCAGAGTCTCACACCTGGGTGAGCCAATTCCAGAAGCCCTGTCCACCCACGTCTTCCCAGAACTGCGTTCCCACCAATTCACCTTCCAAGTAAAGTAAAGGATAATCAGATATACTGCTTGAAGTTTGGCCTGCTGGGTGGAGTTTGCTTTCCCCACGGTCCACTAGGGTCAATTTGAGTATGGCTGTGATGCTCAGACCTCTTCCAGCCAATCGCAGTCTCGCATGCAAAATCATCTGTATACTCAGCACTATCTTTGTTGTTGTCCTTGTTGTTCCTTGGTCAGCTTGCTGTCGGAAACTCTCCATAAAACCAAAAATGCAGGTGGAGCAACAGGGAGTACAAGAGAGGTAGATGTACTTAGAAGGTGAGTCACACACTTGTGAAACTTATTTAAATGTTTAGGACATGCTTGAGAATAATCTTGCATTAGCTTACTAGAGCAGTCATGATGAAGTACCACAGATCACATAGCCCTAACCGTTACTGTCTCATAGTTCTGGAGGCTGGAAGTCCAAGTTGGAGGTGCTGGCTGGCTTGATTTTCTCCAAGGTCTGTTTCCTAGGTGTGCAGATGGCCTCCTGGATTAGGTACTTTCCTGTGGCTGGGACAAAAATACCAAACAGCCACAATTTAAAGGCGGAGAGGCTTATGGTCTTTAGAAGACTTAGCTGGCTCTAAGGCAGAAAGGGCATGGGTGGAAGGGAATGGTGCAGGACAGCTGTTCATCCTACAGCGGCCAGGAAGCAGAGAGAAAAGGGAGGAGCCAGGAGCGAGAATAACAGTTTTTTTCAGGTCATAACCCAGTCAACCCACCTCCAACAGGCTGCACCTCCCAATAGCATATTCAGCTACTAAAGTCATGAATAGACTAGAGCCATCCAGTCATCTTCAATGTACAAGACTTCGAGGCAACATTGTAGATCTAAACCATAACCCCACCTTTTCCCCTGAGTCCGCATGTGGTCTTTCCTCTGCATCCCTTGTGTATCTTCCTTTTCTCATGAGGACATTGGTCTTATTGATTAGGAGCCCACTCTTATGGTCTCTCTTAACATTAGTTATTCCCTTAACGGCCTGTCTCCAGTCACAGGGAAGGGTAGGACTTCAGCACATGAACTGGGGTGGGTTGAGAGCATAACTGAGGCCATAATAAACCTCATATATGCCATTTTTATGGTAGAGTTGTGTTGAGCATGTTGATTTCTGAGGCTTGATGAGTCAGATAACAACAGGTAATAATTGACAATTTACATTGGATGATCTCTTAGTGAACTGTAGTGAGATATAGTACTGTTTCCTGACAACTCATGAGCAAGCCAGAAATTATAAGCATGCACCACCACACTCGGCAAGGAGACTGGTACAGCATTCTTATATTCCACAGACATGTGGTGCATCATAGGATTCACTGGGCCACAGGGCCCAAGAGGATTCCTGCTGCCACGAAGCCTAATCAGCTGATTAACACTTTTTTGCCCTGAGTTTCTCTCAAGTAAACTTTGTGTATACTGCTTTCAAGATCCAAAGAGGCTCATCATTTGTAATTTGGTGCTGAAAGACACAAGTTACAACATGCTGCCTGCTACTCATTTTAAAGGATGCCCTAACATCTTCCAGTCGTCTGAACCTTCAGAAACTACAAGACCTTGAGGAAGTTTTATAGATATTATTCTCCACCTTCCAGCACTCATGCATCTTTAACCAGGCATCTGGGTACTGGCTACCTCCTGCTTATTGAGTCTTGTGTATGTAGTATTTCCAGCAGGATTCAGGGTAGTTGGTGAGGAGCCCCACAGAGTGGCTCTGAACAGTGTTGGTGTACTATTGAATCAAAACCATAAGACGGAGGGTGCCGGGAAACCAAGCAACCCGATCGCCGCCCTGGTAAGCGGCTGTGAGCTGAATCAAACATCCCATCCTCCCACCCCACCCCCAGCCCCGTTAACAAATGGGAGCCAGAGGTCTGAGCATCTCTTGGGAGGTTGACCATATGCAATATAGCAAATACAGGAGATTTCCTTCTACCATTTCTTTGAAGGCAAATATTTTTATCACTGTTTTGCTTTGTTCTGATTAATGGTATTGCTCTATTCAATATTCTGTTTTGATAAGTTCTATAATGTTCTGTATTTCCTTTGATTTTGCTATACCTGATTGAAAGAGCAACTATTGTGAAGATAACGAGATATACTATGGTACCTATTACTGTTATCCCAGTAACCTGCTGTGTATTTCTGTACTGATTTCACTACACTGTCTCAATTGGCTTTGTTCCGTCTTGTTCTGCTGTATTTTATTACCTTAAAAATAAAAAAAATTTTTTTAAAAACCATAAGATGGGCTGATATCTTTGCAGTGTGAAAGCAAACTCATGCCAGGATTCCACCACGGCTGGTACAGAAAGAAAATGCATTTGCCAGTACTATGACCACATACAATGTACTAAGAAGAGACTTACTCCACTGATCCAGTAAACAGGTCATATCTGCAAAAGCAATTGCAATTGAAGTCAATGTTTGCTAAAGCTTAGGATAATGCACTGTCCTGCTCCATAATCCACTTGTTTTCCACATAGGCCAGTAGGTGAATTAAACAAATTACCATCTCTCAACTTTTCAAGATTTGAATGCAGTGCTGAGCTCTGTGATTGGCCCTAGGTATGCAGCATTGCTTTGGGCTTCTTACTGGGAGTAGGAGATCCATAGTATCCTCCAGAGCCTCCACCTGATGCCTTCATTCCATGGGTCAGGGAGGCAACCTGGGAATTCTACCAGTTACTGAATATATCAGGCCAGGTATGGTGGCACACACCTGTAATCCCACTACTTGGGAAGCTAAAGCAGGAGGATTGCCAAGAGTTCGAGGCCAGTCAGCGCTATTAAGTGCATTCAAGGCCAACCTGAACTTCATAGTGAAACCCTGTCTCAAAAAGACCAAAAAAAAAAAATCAATCTACTCCAAAAATATTTCAAAAACTAACAGAAGAGCCACAGGTAATTTACTTCTAAATGAAAGACAAGAAGGGCTGGAAATGCAGGTCAGTGGTAGAGTACTTACTTTGCTTTCTGACATCCCTGCATTCAACCCCTAGGATGACATGGGGCAGGCGGAGGTGGTAAAAAGTGGAGACCAGTGAGTGTCTGATGAGAGATGAGATATATAATTGGTCTCAAAGTGCTTCCTCCTGAGAGATTTATTTCACAGTGGGAAAATCTAGCAGACAGTGATGTAACCTAGACATTAACATTCATAACATCTGAAATGGCACACGTCAACACTGTACATCTCAAAATATGAGAATAGAGATATGTAATGTCATTTCTGAAGTATTCTTGTCCAAATTCATATTTGAATCTAGTCAAGTCAAGATGAAGCATCTCACAAGCCTAAATTGAGGGGTATATCTACAGAACAACTGTTACCCCGAACTCTTAAAATTGTCAAGATCAAAACAAACAAAAGTTAGAAACTGCTCTAGGTTACAAGAGACCAAAGAGAATGACACATGGATATGACTCACAATCCAGGATTTTGTTTTCCTATAAAAAGCATCATTAGGATATGGGAAAATTTGATTAGCAAGTTATATTATATCTGTGTTAACTTTCTGATTTGACAGTTGTGCTGTGGTTATGTGAGGGCATATCCATGTTTTTAGGAAATAAGCACTAATGTATTTACAGATGAAGGGGTTTCACGCTTATAATTTACTCTCAGTCCTATATAATGTATATATGATTAATATTTAGGAAGTGTAGGTAGAGGATATATCCTACATCTTTGTACTAGTCTTATCATCCTCAAGAGATCTATAGTTGTGTCAAATTAAATTTTTAGTGCTGTATTGCTCCCTCCATGATCCGGCATCCTTAGAAAACATTTCCATGCTGCCTTGGTTTTGCCAAAAGGCATTGGCCAATCTTGCAGCCCGTGGATGTGCAAGCTTCCCTTCCTGAGTCTGACCCTGTCTGCTTGCTCCGTTCCGGTTGCCCTACCTCTGGAGTCAGGACAGTATAGTTGGATGAGCTGCCACTTTCTTGCCTGTGGTGATGGTGGGTGAAGATGCAGGGGCTGAAGCAGAACAGAGCCAGTTTCTTCAGACCATAAGATTATAAGACATACTGTGGGCCCAGGGCGCAGGTGTTCAGAGCCATCAAAGCCTCCTCCCAAAGGCCATGATCCAGACTCACAATTCCTATACTCCTTGTGCCTATGATACAAGGTTCTGTGGTAGCATCTTCAGGGGACACTTCATTCCATGTCATTTCCCAGGTGCTATATATAGACTACGAGTGACCCAGCCACTGATGACCAAAATAATGATAATCTGCACTCTCCAAATTCAACCAAGGTGGCTAAGTCTCAGATTCCCATCCTTTATGACCTGCTATTTGTAGCTATTTATGGAAATAGCACTGTTATAGGTCAGATGCATATAAAGAAAAACTATTTTTAACAGAAATTACTTTAATGCAAGAAATGTAGGCCTTAAAAAGTCACTGAGGAACTGGAAGAACAAGAATGGGCTCAACGATGGATTCTGGGTACTCCCAGGAGAACAGGAATGGTTCCTCAGACAAAATCAGAAGGCTGAGAATCAAAGCCCACTCTTCTCACTGCTGGCTTCACGATCACTGCACCCTCACCACCTCACTCCAGGGCCAGAAGTTGCCCAGCACTGTGGGATCCAGGGCTATGCCAGGCCTGGCAGACCCCTAGCATAAAGTGAGTGACTCACAGCAATGCCTTCTTCCTGTTTAACTCAATCCCAGAGGCACTTCCTGTTCAAGTCCATGCGACTCATAGAAACTGAATCTCATCCGGAAGCCTGGCTGCAAGCAAGCCAGAGAAGCACAGTACTTGACTTCTCAGGCTCTGCGCTCCAAGAAGGTATCAGAAAAAGGTCCAAATGGATGATGAGTGGGATGATCTGTCCTGCACAATGAAGAGTAAAGTTACTACCAAAGAAAAGTTTAAGGAAATACTACAAGAATGCAAATGAGAAAGGCACTTGTTTTTACTAGAAGCACTTGATCAAAGAGATCTGAACTTAACCCCATCAACTGAGGGGGACTTTTAAAAGAGAGAGAGAAGGTGTGGCTGGCAATCCTGGGGGACGGGACGTAAGAACATCATTCTTTTAGAAATTGAAATTATTTCAGAATAAAAATTTAAAATTTTAAGGATTATCTAGAACTGTGACAAAATTTTATGACATAAAATTATGTTCATTGTTCTCAGCAACAAAAAACAAAAACCAACAAAACTGAAAAAAACCCCTCATGTGTACTTGAACAGTAGATTAGCATATCAAATCACGTAACAATATGTCCACAGATAGAACAGACACCAGGTCTAACTGATTAAATATCTCCACACCATTCTGAAGGATGTGGGTTTCTTTCATCTTCCTCCTTCCATCCTTAGCACTAACTTCATCCCTAGGCTTCTTAACCATGTGATGCCAAAATGGTTGCAACAGTTCCACACATCACACCCGAGAATGATGCTGCCCAAAAGAAGGGATGAACAATCTCTTCCTTGGTTTCTTTTTCCAGAATTCCTGAACAGAATTTCCATGCATGATCCATATCCTCTCTCCCCCTCCTTTTTTTTTTTTTTTTTTTTGAGAGAGAGAGACAGGGTTTTACTATGCAGTTCAGGCTGGTTTTTGAAGTGACTTACAGAACAGGATGGCTTCAAACTCACAGCAATCCTCCTGCTTCAGCCTCCTGAGTGCTGGGATTACAGGCATGCACCACCACACCCAACCATGCCCCCTTCTAAACCTTCAATCACAAAAGAAGCAAAATTGGTGTGCTTGGCTTAGTTGTGTCATCTGGGTGGAATGAATGTCAGGAAACCAACCACAAGACCACAGTGGATCCTATGTTTGAAAATCAACATACAAGACTGCTCATTAAATAGCCAAACCATAATATTTGCATGTAAATGAGAAGGGGAAATAAATGCCCATAAATCAAAATAATTGTGTAGGGTAACATAATAAGAGGCATCATTTTCCATTTTCAAAATTGCCCCTACTGGTGTTGGTATTTCAGCTCTCCTGTTACTCTGAGGTGTGAGTACATAAAACTGCCATGCAGGGGGCAGCGGTCTGTGTTGAACATCTCTTTCTTTCTGACCTCCATTGTCTCACAGCTGCACCCTTGCTTCTGATTTAAAGGTGGCATTTGGCAATGAGTCAACAGAAGTGACTGGTGGGGCTCCCCCTAAAGTCTCCCTCCATCTAACTGTTTTATAACACAGTCACCAGGTGCACCCTGCAGATGGTGGTCCCTGCCCCCTCCTGCCTCCATAGTGGTTGTAGGGACCAGGATTCACAGATCCAAAAGAGCTCTGAACTCTGGAAGAAATGTGCAAACCACATGTACAGCAGAGCCCTTTTGCCCCCTTGAGATTATAGAAAGATGCCTTGAATTCTAATCCAGCACCCTGGGAAGGCACAAAGCATATCATAACTCTTTTTCCCTTTTTTCTTTTTTCTTTTCTTTTCTCTTCTTTTTTTCTTTTGTTTCTTTTAAGAAAAAAATCTCATTATGCAGTTCAGACTGGCCTTGAAATTACTATGTAGTCCAGGTTGGCCTCAAACTCTCAGTGATCCTCCTGACTCAGCCTCTTGAGTGCTGGAATTATAGGCATTTATTGCCATGCCCAAAGTCTGGCTCTATCACGGCTCTTTTCCATTTCTGGAAACCACACATTCTGGCTTCTGTTTGTGGGTGTGCAATTGTATTTTGCTCTACACTTCTGTGACAGTCTCTTCTCTTCCATCCCTCTCAATGCCAATACATTGAGGCATTTGCAAAAACACCTGACTCTGGAAACTGCAAAACTGCTTTAGAGAGCTTTGCTAGCCTTGCCAGCTGAGGACCCATCTCTGCACTTTCTATCAGCAACCTTCCTCTGCATTCCTTCTTCTCCCCACCTCACTTCCTGCTCACCTGTCTCTAACAGTGTCCTCCAAAACTTTAAATATTGTTGGATTTCATAAACGAGTATTGTTTGAAATGTGACCCACAAACTATACACAATGACATTAAATTAGGAAGCATGATTTGCTTGTTGACTAAAGATGCCCAGACCCCAACTTTGATCTACAAGCCAGGAGTGGGTGTCTGCATGGCAAAAGCAATAGTTTTAAAAAGAAACGTCCTCATATATTTTTAAAGTATTTGAGCCAAATTATTCTTTCAGAGCAATGAAAATGCTGGTAAGCTTTCTCAATTTTTCTCAAACTCATTAAAGAGTGATAAGGAGGTATGGATTTACTAGGCCAAAAAGTCTAAATAAAAGTGAGAACTCAGACACAGAGTTTGCAGGCCGAAGCTGCTCTCAGTGTGAGAACACATGCCCATCCTGCTTTTCTCATGTAAGGCTCCTGGTGGTTGTTCAGGGCAAGAGGCAGTGAAGTCAGAGACCAAGCAATGGAGGGGAGTGAGGGTGAAGAAGAGGAAGCCCTCTTCCCACAAACTGGGGCCCAGAGAGGCTATCTGCTCAGGGTAAAAGTCATCAGACATCGCACACGCAAGCCCAAGGTGAAGGGGCTGGTAGAACAGGAACAGGAGGAAAGCCTCCTTCCCAGAGAAGACAGGCATGGGTCAGCCACACCCAGTGCACCTCACACGGTGGCCTGAAACGAGTCAGGCTTTTTACTTCACATGAGGTAGCCCTTGATCACCACCACTCCGCAGACCCTGAAAGCAGCACATGGCAATTTTGGTGGAGGAGCACACCTCTACTGAGGGCTCGCAGAGCTCCCACAAATAATTGTGTAAGGATAGTGTTAGAGCTTGTGTCTAGAAGTCTCCTCAAAGCCTCCTGCAGTCATATGTGGGGGGTTTTAGAGGTGGCTGGATCTAGAGTGTGTGGTGCTGGGATCAAGGGTGTGTGCTTACTAAGTTAGTCCACTGATTGGTTTGGCATTGTTCTGGCCGAGATTTGGGGTGAGAGTGCTACACCTGCCCTAGGGTGGTAGGCTGCATAAAACATGAGGGACACAGAGAGGGTTAGTGTGCGCTCACCTGCCTGCTTGCCATGGACTGTTTCTTCTGTCTGATGCCCCTGTGCCATGCCACTCCGCCTTGGAGCCAGCCGACTACAGACTGAAACCTCCACAAACTGTGAGCCAAATAAACCCTTTCTCATTTAACTTTGGGTGTTGAGTATTTTGTCTCAGCAATGAGGAAAGTAACTAAGACAGATAATGGCTACTTCAGAGTCAGAACCATCATAGTACAGAAAATAAAATGTTTTGGGCATGAACTAGAAAAAAGAAAAAAGCTAAGAGGGGGAAAAATGGTGGGGTTGAATGCGAAGGAGAAGACAGTGAAACAGATGTATAAAGACTTCAGACATTTAAATTAGCAGACAAAGACTTTAAAACATTCACACACATTATGTTTTGAGAAATAAAATGTGAGGGGCCAGGGATGTAGTTCAACGGCAAAGCACCTGCCTGGCAAGCACAAGGTCTTACGTTCCATCCCTGATACAAAAACAAAACAAAAAAATAAAAAATGAGACAGAAATTTTCCAAGGAGAGTAGAAAACTGTAAAACAGGTTAGCACATTTTAAAAAACAACCAGATAGAATTTCTAGAAATAAAAAACAATAGTGAGCCTTCCTGGTAAGCTGTGCAAACCGCCCGCTCTTCAAGAAGAAAAAAGTCAGCATCTCCTGAGAACTGGCCATGCTGGGACTTGGGGGACCAACCAAGAAATCAGTTAGCCAGCCTTCCTGGTACGCTGCACAAGCCACGCAAGTTCCAGGGAGAGAAAAGTCAAATAGTGCCTCCCATGACCCTCCGGAGCTCAGGCTGGGAATCCAACACGTCTGTATCCCCCAACCCCCAACCCCACCCCCGCAAACAACCTGATGGTTCCAAGGACAGCCTGAGTTGATAACAACTAAGACACATAAAGCAGCTAAATGCTTGTATTGTTGGGTTGATTATGCTGACCTGGGGCCGGTGGTCTGAGCATCTCGTGGAAGGATGACAGTATGCAATATAGCAACTATGGGGGATTTCCTTCTGCCTTGTCTTTGAAGTCAAGTATTGTTTTCACTGTTTTGCTTTGTTCTGATTAATTATTTTTGCTCTATTCAATATTCTGTTTTGACTGGTTTTATAGTGTTCTGTGTTTTGGTTTGACTTTGCTGTGCCTGATGGAACACACAACTATTGTGAAGATAACGAGATCCACTATGGTAGCTATTATTGCTTTCCTGGTATTCTGCTTTGAAGTTCTGTGCCAATTCTGCTGCATTGTTTTGGATGGCTTTATTCTGCCTTGTTTTATTGGATTTTACTATCTTTAAAATAAAAAAATAACGAAAATTGAAAGACAAATTGAAGGATTTAATGAACAAACATTAGTTTCAGCAAACGAGAAAATTAGAGAGTCATAAAAAGATAGAGAAATTACCTAAATCAATTTAGACACACGAAGAGATTAAAAATCATAAAATGAGGTTAAGAGACCTAAGCACAGCAGCATATGCCTACAATTCCAGCTATTCATGAGGATGAGGCAGGAGGACTCCAAGTTCAAGACCAGCCTGAGAAACTTAACAAAATCCTGTCTCTAAACTTTTTAAAAGGGAGTTAAAGGTACAGTTCAATAGTAGAAGATGTGCCTGCCATACACAAGGACCTGGTTTTGATCACCAGCACAGAAAGAAAAAAAAAGAGAAGATCAGGGTGGTAAGGGTTAAGGAATACATACATATACCAGAGTGGAAAATGTTCAGCACATGCCTAATTGTGATTCCAGAAGATATGAAACGGGAAGTAGGTCAGAGGCAATAGAAGAACTAACAGTCGAGGAGGCTTTTTATTACTGATAAAGAAATAAATTCACATTACTCAAAAAGTCCAACAACTTCAATAAGAACTAAAAGACCAGCAATGGTAAAGTAAAAGATTTGAAAGCACTGTCCTCTGACTTTGTTATCAGAATGACAGCTGACTTCTTACACTTACAGTGGGAGCCAGAAAACTCTAGGGTGACATTTTCAGTGTGCAGAGAGAAAAATTACTAGGGTCTGGGGATTTAGCTCCGCAGCATAAGCGCCTGCCTTGCAAGCATCCGCCTCACAGTCGTGAGTTCCATACCCGGTACAAAAAAAAAAAAACTTACTTACCAAACAAAATTTTAGCCCAGCAGAAAATTTGCCAAAATAAAGAAAAAATATTTACATTTTGAGATAGGCAAAAACTGAGCTTGGCACCACAAGCCCATAACTGAAGGACTTCTAACTTTTGGATGAAAAAAAGTGATCCCTGATAAAGGGTGTGAGGTGCAAGAAGTAATGTAAAGAACAGAAAGCAGTTTATACTTGGGTAAGATAAGCAAAAATTGATTTTATGAAACAAATATAGTAACACCTGGCGAGGTAAAAAGGTATAATTAAAATGTGTGAAAAATTTGATAGAATAAGAAATCTATAGCAGCCCAATTTGTAATAGCTAAATCTTGGAAACACCCAAGATGCCCATCAACTGCAGAGTGGATGAAAAAGATGTGGTATTTTTACACAATGGAATATTACTCAGCTATAAAAAGGATGATCTTGAGGCCTTCATAGGGAAATGGAGACAACTTGAGACTATCCTCATTAGTGAAATAAATAAGAGTCAAGTTTATAAATATCACATTGTTTCTCTAGTGTAAAAAGTAATAAGAACTGTAGGAGTAATGAAACGCAAAATGTGTAATTGCTACTGTAAAAAAGAGAGGAAAAGAAAGTGCTCTGAAGGATATAACTGCATGTGTGTTTAAGTGTGCAGGATGGATGTCCATATTACTGTTTTTGTTAGAATGTTGAGCAGAACCATTAACAGGCTCATTGTTTGAATGTGTGCTTTGTATGTTTTAACTTTATAACTTGAACAACTATTTCCAATGATGACAGTATGTAACTTATCAAGTGGTGATTTCTTAGTATTTTTGTTTTTGTTTTTTGTTGTTGTTGTTGTGGTTGTTATTCTTTTTTTTTCTTTCCCCTTCGGAATTCTGTATTGTTGCTATCCTCTTTTTGTTTGGTTTGGTTTTTTTTTCTTCTCTTTAAATAAAAAAATTTTTAAAAAACTAGATAGATGAAGATAGATAAACCTAGATAGATAGAAAACTTTGATAGATAAAGAAAACTGGAAATATCCACAGTTTTCTTGAGAGAAATTAACTTAATAATTATTAGTACTCCAGGGGCAAAGGAAGGAGGATCACTTCATCTCAGGAATTCAAGATCGGTGTCACCAATCTAGTGAGAAAATATCTCAAAAAATTTTTGGAATAAATAGATAAGTAGATCACAGCACATAAAATTCTGAACAACTATAATAACAAACTTGATCTAATAGGCACATATAGAAAGTTGCTTTTAATAATGCATGATTTTTTTCAAACCTAAGAACTTTTGTAAATATCTGTCATATTCTAGACGTCTCAAAACCTTCAAAAAATTAAAATCATAAAATCACACAGAGCATATTGTCTGAGCAGAATGCAATTAAGCTGGAAATAAGTAACAGAAAGATAACTAGAATGTAGCCATATTTAGAAAAATTAACAAACACATTTAGAATAACCTGTTTTTGCCAAAGAATAAATCATGATAAAGTTAGGCTGCTTTTAAATAAATTACAATGAAAATGGTAACTGTCACTCCTGTGGAATGCTGCTGAAGATGCCCGTAGTATTTTGCACCCTTAAATATATACAGAAAGGAGAAATGGCTGAGGCAAGTATAAGCTACACAGGTGAGGTGATAATCACCTCATCTATTTTAGTGACCTAGAAACACAAGCCAGCTGCATGTGGTGGCACAGCTGTACAGCCAGCACCCTGTGAGGCTGAAATGGGAGGACAGCATCCGGGGCGATTTAGTGACCAGCAAGATCTTGTCCCTAAATAAATAAATTTGTATCTGGGATGGTAACTCAGTGTAAAGGTTCTGGGTTTAATCTTTAGTACCAATGTGGGGCTGGGGAACAAAATCAAATGAAATAAAAACAGGTGCTAATGTCTGGTCTTGAAGACCTGTAATGCCCTCCTCGTCCTGCTCAGATCAATTCCATACTAGGTTGTTTCATGTGAATTCCCTATATGTGACAATATGGACAACTATTTGGAAGAAAACAAAAGTCAATATGAGAGAGAGTGAATATCTCCAATTGTCTAGCTTTGAAATTTATGTCTTACATTGCTTTCTTGTGATCCACTTTGCTCTGTTTTGTTGTATTTAATTTTACCCTATTGATATAATTGCATGTATATTTGAGTGGGTAAGATGGATGACCATATTGTTGTTTTTGTCAGATCGTGGAGCAGA
>PVJX010030605.1:0-21912 GCA_004027295.1 Dolichotis patagonum
ATCCAAACAGCTCAGGCCACTCTATGGTCCGGGATTTTCGGGTCCCAAAGAGACAGCCTGAGATGCTGCTTTCTGGGAGACTTCCTTGGCATCACAGTATAATTTTTTTACAGTATATGCAGTAGGTTTCCTGCCTCACACTCCTGCCATCTGCGGTTTCACTTTCCACGGTTTCGGTTATTTGTAGTGAACTGTAGTCTGAAAATACAACCAGCAAGAGAGACAGAGAACAGAGAGACAGGGAGACAGAAAGAACATTCATGTAAGATACAACTTTTAGTACATTATATTATTGTAATTTTTCAATTTTTTATTATTGTTAATTTCTCACTGTGTCTAACTTATAAATCAAGGTTCATCAGAGGTATATGTGTGTAAGAGAAATATACATTGTATAGAGTTCAATACTCTCCAAGGATTCAGGTACCTATTGGGGGTCTTGGAACATATTTTTCTTGGATAAAGGTTCAGGAGGGCTATTGTATGTCCTTTAAGGAATAACATCACCTTTATGAATTGTTCTCACTTGGAAACATGGTATGTCTTCCATATTTTTTACACATTGTTCACATTCCTTAGTAAAATTTTGATGTCTTTATCATATAGGCCCCAGATGGTTCTTTTTACATTTATTTTTAGATTTCATACATATAATAACTATTCAGAGTGATATTTTCTTTCTAATGTATTTTCTAATAATGTGTTTGTGTTATAAAGTAAAACTGATGTTTGTATATTTATTATAAGTAAGCATATTCCTATTTTATCATATCCAAAACTATAGATAGAGTTTTGTTTGCAGAAAAACCTATTATGTAAGTAAAGAAGGTTTTGCTTCATATGAATATTTTTGTATTGTTGTATTGCTTAAAACTGCTTGAAAAAAATACATGGTATAGCAGTGGAGAAAATTTTGTTTGGCTTTTGAAAATGAAGAATTCCTTCAGTGTTATATCATTTAGTCATGATTTTAACTCTTGGTTTTAGAAATACATTTTTATCTTATTAAGAAATTATTCTTCTATTGCTACTTAACTTGAAAATTTTTATTATACTGGCATTTTATTTTAACAGAAGTTGTTACTGAGCTTTATTGAATGTTATTTTGTTTTCTACATTCATAATTTAATATTCTTTCTAGATTATCCCACTCATACCTTAAATATATCATTATATTTTAAATATCAAATGACTCTTTGAACCATAAAGCATATTACATTTGTGGAGACTGTGTTAGTTTTTGCTAATATATTATTTAAGATTCTATCTCTTAGAAAAAGAAAAAGTGGCTGTTTAAACCAATATTCCTGCTAAACACTAATAAATTACTGTTTTAAATTCTTCCTAAAATCATGGAAGCACAGACAAAATTGTTCAGAATTGTCAGATTTTAAATAAAGGGTTAGATTTAGAGAAGTAATCAGGGCATCTCGGTTGCTTTTGCCTTGTGGGGACTACTGACTGGAATAAAGAACCATTGCTGTTTCATGTTTTTGAGGATCTGAGAACTGAAGAAAAGCCCTACTTTCCATGCTACCCACAAAATACCAACTCTAAAGACTGTAGCTCTGGTGTAAAGTGGCCCAAAGTCAAGCCTCCCTGACTCTGTCTTCTAGAGGACTGGTACAGAGCAGAGGGAGAGTGGAGGAGAAGAGGACTTCCTTAAGATAGAACCACATCAAGTGGTTCTTGAATTTGTGCCTGTTTCTTTACTTTAGTTGTCATCATCTCAGCCTGTGTTCCTGGAAGTCACACCACAGAACAATCTGATATGCCTCAAACTCTGAATTTTTAATCCTCACAAATACTGGTAATCCAAATACTGGTAATACTGGGAATCCTCCCAAAATACTAAGCAAAGTGCAAATTTCCTTTGAAAGTTGGCCAGGGAGAACCAGGAAGGAAGCTACACAGTCTCCTGTCACTAGCAGCAGCTCTACAGGTTAGGGAGAACCTTCCTGTGGGATCTGGACCTCCAGTGGGACCCCTGAGAGGCATTGTCATGGGCTCTAGATTTTAATCTGGACTCATGAAGGACATTGCTGTGGATTTCAGGCCCTTGGCTAAATATTCTGTGTCTTTAGTGTTGTGCACAGATTTCCTACACTTTCTTGTGTTTAACTCTGGGTGAGCATCAGAAAATAATATTATAAATTCTATGTCCTGACTCTAATGGTTCTCCTCCCAACAACAGTGACTGAAAAAAAAGCTAAAAATCAGCACATTAGTCTTGAAATATATAATGAGCAACTGAACCTAATGGAAATTGACCATTGTACCATTTCACTTTTTTTTAGAAAAACCTAAAAGAGTGCTAAAATTTTGATTCTAAACATAGTTATAAAAATAAGTTACAATAAATTTTAAAAGAACAGAAACACATCCAACATTTCTTCCAATTTTAGTACCATTAAGCCAAGAATTAACTACATAATTAACAACATTATCTTAAAAATTAAGAACTACTGCAGAATTCATCATCAAAAGAGAAATTGTAAAGTGGTAAAATATTTTAATAAAATGTCATTTGAAAACTACAAGTTAAAATATATAGGATACAACTAAAATAGTAGGAAAAATAGTCAACCTTATAAAAACAGATTAGATAATAACAAAAATTAAAATTTAGTTAGATATGTATCTACTTCAAGAACCTTTTAAAACAAATAGCAAAATATACCTGAAAAATATAAAAGGAAGAAAATAATGAAGGAAAGACATTAATGAAGCATAGAACAAGATAATGAACAAAGCCAAGAATAGTTTCCTTTAAAAGGTATACCAGAGAGAGAGAGAGAGCACAAATAACAAATATTGACAAAGAAAGAAGATATAATCTAAAATGCACAAATCTTTAAAGGATAATAAATAGATAATATGAATAAATCTGTAGCAATAATTTTGAAAACTTAGGTAAAGTACATTTATAAAAACATTGCCCCACCTGAATCAAGATATTAGAAGATAAAAACATAGCTACTAAATTAACCTACCTGCTTGCATTTACATATTTTTAAATAATGTACAAGTCTTAGAGACATTTTATGTTGGTTCTAATCCAATGTCCACTATTTATTAGTCATTTGTGCAAATTATTTAACCTCTCTATATCTCAGATCTCTCATTTGAAAAATGAGCTTAATTATCACTTCTCCTTGCACGTTGTTTTAAAAATTAAATAAGATAATTCATGAAAAGAGGTTAGCACAGTTGGGCAATTAGTGTCAGATGTTATTAATAACCATTGTTGTTATCAACCTTTAAAGGACTGTGTCACTTCAAAATCTTTCCTGTATTTTTATTTCCAGAAATCTGCTCTATATTCATAATAACTTTGTTTTGTGTGGCTTAATTATGTTACGTGATAAAATTCACCTTTGTTATATTTTCTTGATGAATTGCATATTTCGAAAAGTAGATGACAGATACCCAAACAGAAGTGCCCAGTACTTGCTTTCTTCACCACAAAGAAGCAGAGCAAAGCTGGAGAGCTGCATTTTGAAAAAGGGAATTCGGGGAAAATGCTGGGACTCAGTGAGGGAGAGACTGGAAACTTGTAGGGCTTGGAGATGTGCATAGAAAGGCAAACAGAATGCCCTAGAAACCTCAAGCCTGGATCCCCATGTGCTGTAGGGAGCTTCTCCTTTGCAAGAAAGATGGCAAACAGTAGAGTCCCAGTAAACCCCAGCAGCATGGACCTGAGCAATCCTAGTTACTGAAAATAGTGCAAGTACTCAGGCCAATTAAGAAGCAACCTAGCACTCACACTATAGCTTTGCTTTAGATAAATAACTCATACTATTTCCCATCACGGCCTAGGTATAGAATGTCCCCCCAGAGGCTCACATGGCCAGAGGTGGGGCTTTTGGAAGGTGATTAGATCAAGGGGGCACTCTACTCATGATTTTAATCTACTGATAAGTTCAGGGCTGAATGTGCCGGTAGGATGTGGGGCCTGATTGGAAGAGGTGGTCACTGGAGGGAGGACCAGGAAGAGCTATCTCCCTCCCGGACTCCTCTCCTGTCTCTCTGACCACTGACTGCCTGGTGTGAGCAGCTTTCCTTCACTATCCCCCTCTGCCTTGGAGTCAGGTTACCATGGATGAACACCAGGAACCAAAATAAACCTCACCTCCTTTAAACTACAGCTGCTGGGTATTATGTCCCAGAATGGGAAAAGTGACTAGGACATCCCACCATGCCCCTAACTCAGACTTCTGTTTCTAAGCACCACCTTGAGAAGGGAGCTGTTTCCAAATCCCTGCTGCCTTACTGGTCAGAAACCTCTGCGTATCTCCAGCTCTGGGGCCCCAGAGACATTCCCCAACGTTAGTAAAGGAGACTGCAGTTTCACAAACTACAATCTGATACAGCAGAACAACTGTGGCTATGCTGTGCCCTGCACTGTTAGACATATTTCAGAACAGAGAGGTCCGAAGGTGTGGCTCTCAAGAACTAAGAGATAAGACTGCTTATCCTTTGAGACCTAGGATATAACCAGCCGTATGTGGGCTTGTGCCATTGGCAGGATTGGAACAGGCAGCACTGTTCAAAGGCCACAGTCCCCTGTTGCTGCCTTCCCCTAAAGGAATGTGGGCCCACATCACTGCATGCACAGGGAGCAGGCACAGTGGACTCGACCGATTCCCTGCTGCCACATCCCTCTATACCGTATGTAAGCCTGTGCCACTATTGAGACTTTTGTGCTGGGCGTGGAGGAGGGACTGAGCCTCTCTGAGGAGGAAGCATGTGCTGCCATGTACCACTCCAGGGACTAGAAGCAGGTGCCCTGGTTTCTTGCCGTTGCCTCTCCTCATGGGCAGTCAGATGTGGACCTGCGCTGCAGCTGGGACTGACAGAAACTGCTTCATGTCCCCCACCCCACCGCTAGTGCTGCTGCCAGTGCCACAGGTCCTGGCCTACAGCAGGGTTCACCTCTTTGGTGCCACCCTCCCACTGCTGGAGTAGCCACACAGTATGAACCCTACACTGAATTGCAGCCCCCCATGGCTCTAGAGTATCCTCATCTCCAAATGGCTCCCAGAGACAGAGGTTTGCTCGACCATGCTGTGGACTGCTCTCTGCCCAAAGCTATTGTTTACAAGAACCTATAAAGAGACAATGATATGTTACTCATATGCGACCAGAGCCAACATTGTATACGAACATGATATTTCATGGAAGATCTTCAAAAGATGTTAGGATTGATAAATCCTACCAGTTTATTGCCTAGAAATCTTTATTTCTTCTCTCTCTCTCTCTCTCTCTCTCTCTCTCTCTCTCTCTCTCCCTACTCATTCTTGGTAGCCAGAATTGAACTCATAACCTTGCACTTGCCAGGCAGGTAGGTATCCCCAGCCCTCTTCTGTTTCTCATAACAAAAAGAAGGGCTGAGTGATGATTAACTAATAAAATTGAATCACTTTAAATTTGTGGACGCTCACTGATCCACACAATTTCATTTTATAAAAGACCCTTAAATTCTTTTGGAAATTGTATGAAAAAAAATTTCTTCACTCAAGTGCATTGAATTGCTAATGCTGAAAGGGCTAGTAACATCTGACAGGAGAAATCCAGAGACAAAATCAGCACAGTTGTGCTCAAAGTAGGAGACAATCCTTATATGTAGATGAAATGGTGCCATTCATCTTCCTGTATTTGACTTAGAAAATTGAGTTTCAGAAAATTTCTTTTAAGCACAGGTTATCCGCTTCTCATAAAGGCCAGTTCCTAGACATGTCTTTTATCCATTTCTTCCAAAACACCAACAGATCTGTATTATTTTCAAAAGTATATTTAGTGTTAATTATTCATATTTGACACCTTTTCTTGCTTTTCCATATTTTTGTCACAGAAAACTGAAAGGCTGTCGATGTAGTGCTCTGTCCTTGAGGAGAGAGCTTTGCAACTTGGAGAAACTTGCCTCTTTCTCTCTTTACTGAAATGAAATAAAGAAAAATTCTTTGCTGTGATAGCAATGCCATTCCAAACCTATGCAATTGTTAAAGCACAAAAGAACCAAAACCTTAACTTTGTCTTCTATTTATAAAATGAAAACTCTCCTATTATTAATTTAAAGCAAATCCTGCCATCTGTGCTGATTTCTTCCTTCTGTCTTTGGTTATTTAGGAAAGTACCTAATTCTGTATCTTTTCATATTTCAGTAATGGTCTTCCTCTTGGTTTTTAAAATATATCCCTCTAGACCAATGCAAAGACCTGGGAAGTAAATAATTTTATCAGGGTAACACAGTTTCATGGATACTATTTTTGAATCTGGATCTCCTCCAAACAAAATTTTGTTTCTTAATATTTAGTTATATATTAATAGGAGACACAAAAATCAGAGAGACACATCCACCTGAACTGAATGAAAAGGAAGGAAGAAGTTACCAGGACTAATTCCATTTTGAGGTCAGATCTCACCTTGAGAGATGAGGAAAGACTGTGTCGATAGCTTTAATTTATTATTTGGCCAACATTAGAAAAGAAAAATCCAGTCAGTAATAGTCTATTTTCCATTACTGGACTTCAAGTAAAGTGGAAAATTATGTCCCAAGAGTACATGAACATATTCTAAAAGGGTGTGCATGATTTTCCTCTCCTTGGTGTATTATAATAGTGTGGTGTAGATATTTTTATGTGACAGAATGGGTGGAACAGAATTTCGCATCCAAAAATCACTGAGAACTTTTCGTGCCCTATTTTGTAATTCTTTAAAATAACTACCTTGTTTTCTTACCACAAAAACCTTCTTTTCTCTTAGACTCCTTCACTGGGAACCTATTAAGATTTCTTTAGTATGTTTAGTGAAGGGAAACATTTCTAAGTGTGATTCAGTCCACTGTTTGGAAACTTGGACTGTGAAGACAACACATTTTTATACCCATATAAATGCAATGTGGCTTACCAAGGAGCTGCTATTCTGAGTGTCAGAGACAAGTCATAGGATTAGAATATCTATGAGCCATCACAAGAAGACACATTGCCGTTTCTGTCCATGATTCAGACCATTCTTTGTTGAAAACTCTATTGCCTCTTTCAAAGTTAACATGAAATTATTAGTATTTGT
Organism: Dolichotis patagonum; assembly: GCA_004027295.1. Taxonomy (NCBI): domain Eukaryota; kingdom Metazoa; phylum Chordata; class Mammalia; order Rodentia; family Caviidae; genus Dolichotis; species Dolichotis patagonum. Next base: position 7,072 of record PVJX010030605.1, read on the forward strand.
AGCAACCCCATATAGTGAATTTGTATTGATATGAAGAGGAAAGCATATTTTATTTGTTTAACTTATCATAGAAGTACTCTTTTTGGAATCTTTCATTTTTGACTACTTCAACATTTTATTGTTTTCTGATTCCTCAAGAAATGATGTGGTGTTCCTTGGATTTATTTCCAACAGAGCAAGCATCAGTTCAGTTTGACTAACAAGGTTTATAGTTTGATAATCTAATATAAAATCACTGCTTATAAGAAAACAATCCCCTTTGCCCAAGAGAGGCAGCCATGAAGCTACCAGAAAAATCTACAGGTTCTCTTCCGAGGTCTTTGAGCAAAATTCAAATATAATGACTGACCTAAGAATTAGCTCCTCAGAAGAGTAATGCCTGAAACTTGCCTTGCTATCGTAGTTCTTGTTGTGGGTTTTGCATTTTGGTGACTTTTTGTTTTCTGTGGAAACAGACTCAGTGAGCTGGTCACCCAAGCCAGCATTCTACACATTCTTCACATAGCTGCCAGGGACAGCAAAACAGGTAATGGCAAAAAAGACTTCTTGGTGTTGCATGCCTTTCATTTTATGCTCTAATATTTCAACATTTCTGTGAATGTAATATACTTACAAATAGAGAAAATAAAGAAAAATGGATTCCCAAAAGCATATTTTCAGGACAAAAGAAAAAAAGAAGCTCCGAGTTCTGCAACAAATACCATATACTTCCACCCATTTTTCTAATACACTTAGACCAAGATTAAGCTTTCATGAGTTTTTAAAATTTTTTTTTATTATTTTGAAGATAGTAAAACACAACACAACAAGATGGAACAAAGCCAATTGAGACAGTGTAGTGAAATTGGTACAGAACTTCACAGCAGGTTACCGGGATAACAGTAATAGGTACAAGTATATCTCGTTATTTTCACAATAGTTGTTCTTTCAATCAGGTATAGCAAAATCAAAGGAAATACAGGACATTACAGAACTTATCAAAACAGAATATTGAATAGAGCAATATCATTAATCGGAATAAAACAAGACAGTGATGAAAATATTTGCCTTCAAAGAGATGGTAGGAGGAAATCCCCCTTATTTGCTATATTGCATATGGTCAGCCTTCCTAGAGATGCTCAGACCTCTGGCTCCTACTTGCTAATGGGGGGGGCATTGATTTTTAACCCACAGCCCCCACCAGGGCAGCTAGCAGTTGGCTTTCTTTCCCAGTGCCCCAAGTTCCAACATGGCACAGATATCAGGAATCGTGAGTTCTTAAACATTAAATAGATCTAAAAATCTTAATTTTTACATTGGAGAAAATGATCAATTGAAATCATTACTTATTGTGTTACATAAAATTTTAGTGTTTTTATATATTTTTCCTAAGTAATTTTTTGGATTGTTTTTGTAATATTATTAAGAAAATCTAGGATTTGGACTTACTGGAAATTCATATCCCAAAAAAATCATTTGTTTTTATGCTTTGATTAATTTTTTTCCTTTTCACTGCACTGTATTTTTGAACCATTTTATTTGTGTTTATTTATCTAATATTTAGTGGTTTTTAGATTATAGTCAGATTCATTAAATATTTATTGATTTTCAATTTTAATTTGATTCAATGTGATAAACCTTTCTGAAACAACTTTCTGAGATAATAAATCCTATGAAGTTTCAGAGTTTGTTCTTTTTCCATGGAGTTTATAATCTAATAAAGAAGGTAAGGCATTTACAGACCACATATGAGGTAAAAAATGATCACTTCTTGTAGAAACATATTATGTGAGAAAGAGTGGCGAGAGCACCTCACGATGGCATCTTGGAGAAGGCAGTGCTTCTCACAGGTTTTTAAGGTCTTCCTGCTGAAAGAGGCAAAGAGTAGAGGTGGAATTTCAAATAGAGTTCACAGCTGGGAAAATGCATGGCATCAAGAAACACTTTAAGCCTGGGAAAGGATCAGGCAGAGGCTGATCTAACACATATCAATACTTCATGATTAATCTAAAAAATGTGCTCATTTGAAAATGTGGAAGATGCCAAATGCTAGGCTAAGAACTACAGGACTGGTTCTATCAGCACAGAGAAGCGTCTGAGACAGTCTAAAGACAGACTGCCTGTTCTTTAGGCAGACTAGACTGGTATTAGTGCACAGGATAAATGAAATTAAATCAGAGGAAGAATAAAAGTGAAGGATTGCTAAACAGAGTATTCAGATGGTTTAGGAAAATGGTCATACATGGGACATACTCAAATTCTCCCTCTCCCTCTCTCTCTTTCCTCAGCTCCATCTTCCTCAAATCATCTTCCATGTACTTCTTTATATTTCTTTCCATTCACAAACTTCTTGATTATTTTCTTCATTTTGCATCTCCAGTTCCCAGCAATTAATCACATTATCTCTCTGAAATTTAGCTTTTCTTACAACTAGACCAATAAAGTGGCTCAGGACAAGTGTACACATGATCTCTTAATTGCTGGATCCAACAGACAGATCTTAAAATATGCTTTCCCATTGGCTTCCACTATAAGGAGTTTTCTTGTTTTTTGCTTGTTCTTCAATTTGCATTTGAAGTTCCTTCTTTACTGATCTGTTGCTGTTACTCTGGCCTCTAACACAGGAACTCGTCACCTTTAATTCTACGGTGTTGAAAAAGTGAGGTTAAATGTATGAGACGTCTGCTATCGTTTTCATGCTAATGATTCCTAGATATGTACACCCAGCCTGACCTTCTGGAGTTTCAAAGTCATGTCTATATATACATACGGCTTTTTGGTTTCTCTGAGAGGTAGATGTCAAAGCCTCGACAGAGTCATGCACAGGCCAGCCGGCCTGTTGGAGGCATCTCACATACAGCTGAAAAGGCCTGATTCTGGAGTTCCACAGTAGAAGTGGCTATACGACACCATCCCTAGAGAGCGTGGGCCAAGAGGTAGGTCCTGAAGAATGGGAACCTGGGACCATCAGTTCCCTCCATTCTTCTCATGGAGTCTCTCTCAGGACAGTTCAGCACTGTCACTGCTGCTGCTGATTGCTGAGCACTATAACAGGATTCCTACTGACACTTCCGGGTCTTCTAAGTCTGGATGGACTATCTTCCTTCAAACCCTCCTCTCCTGTTATCCAGGTTAACCGTACATTTTCCTAGGCCAAAAAAACCTAGGTTTTATTTGTAGATCTAGCACTTTTCTATCCAAAATACATTTTATTTTATTTTTTTAAAATTTTATTTAAAGAGAAAAAAAACCCCAACAGACAAAACAGAAAAATGGTAGTAACAATACAGAACTCCAAAGGGAAAAAAATAAAAAGAACAAAAACAAACAAAAAAACCAAAACAACAACAAAAAAACAAAAACACTAAGAAATCACCTCATGATACATACATAGTCTCATCATGGGGAAATAGTTGTTCAAGTTACAAAATTAAAGCATACAAAGTAGACAGTCAAACAGTGAGACTGTTACCAGCTCTGCTCAACAATCTAACAAAAACAGTAACATGGTCATCTATCTTACACACTTAAACATCCATGCAGTTATATCCTTTAGAGCACTTTCTTTTCCTCTCTTTTTTACAGTAGCAATTACACATTTTGGGTTTATTACTCCTGCAGTTCTTATTACTTTTACACTAGAGAAGCAATGTAATATTTATAAATATGCTTCTTATTTATTTCACTAATTAGGGTAGTCTCAGGTTGTCTCCATTTCCCTATGAAGGCCTCAAGATCATCCTTTTTATAGCTGAGTAATATTCCATTGTGTAAAAATACCACATCTTTTTCATCCACTCTGCAGTTGATGGGCATCTTGGTTGTTTCCAAGATTTAGCTATTACAAATTGGGCTGCTATGAACATGGGTGCACATATATTGCTGTGATATGAACTTTTCAGTTCTTCTGAGAAAATACCCAGGAGGGAAAGAGCTAGATTGAATGGAACTTCTAATCCTAGTCTTCTGAGAATTCTCCATATTGATTTCCATAGTGGTTGCACCAGTCTGCACTCCCACCAACAGTGAAGCAGTGTTCCTTTTTCCCTGCAGCCTTGCCAACATTTATTATCAGTTGATTTCTTGATGGCAGCTATTCTTTCCAATGTGAGATGATATCTCAATATTGTTTTAATTTGCATTTCTCGAATGACCAATGATGGTGAACATTTCTTCATGTATTTGTTTGCCATTTGTATATCTTCATCTGAGAACTGTGTGTTCATCTCAGCTGCCCATTTTTGGAGAGGGTCTTTGAATTTGGAGGGCTTGATGTTTTTCAATTCTTTATACGTTCTTGATATAAGTACTGTGTCTGATGGGTTGCTGGTTAAAATTCTTTCACATTCTGCTGGTTTTCATTTCACTCTGATGTGATTTCTTTTGAAGTGCAGAAACTTTTCAATAATATGAGATCCCAGTTGTTGATTCTCTGAAGTGTTTCCCATGCATTTGCATTGTGTTCATGAAATCTCTGCCTACCTCTATGTCTCCAAGATTTCTACCTACCTTATCTTCTAGTAGATTTAGTGTTTCTGTTTTAATGTTTAGGTCTTCAATCCACTTAGACTTTAGTTTTGTGCATGGTGATAGGCATGGATCTAGTTTCAGTCTTCTGAATGTGGAGAGCTAATTTTTCCAACACCATTTATTAAAGAGGCTATCCTTCCTCCAGTGAACATGTTTAGACCCTTTGTCTAATATCAGGTGGCTGAGTGTCTTTGTACCTATACTTGCATCTTCTAATCTGTTCCATTGATCCTCAGGTCTATTTCTTTGCCAGTATCATACTGATTTTATCACTGTAGCTTTGTAGTACAGTTTCAAGTCAGGAATTGAGATGCCTCCTGGCTTGCCTTTATTGCCCAGAATTGCCTTTGCTATTCTAGGTTTCTTCTGGTTCCAAATGAATTTTAGGAGTGTTTTCTCTAGATCTGTGAGGTATGTCCATGGTATTTTGATTTGGATTGCTTTAAATCTGTATAACAGTTTGGGGAGTATGGCCATTTTCACGATGTTCGTTCTTCCTAGCCAAGAGCATGGAACATCTTTCCATTTTCTAATATCCTCTTCAATCTCCCTTTTAAACGTAGAATAATTTTCAGTATGTAGGTCTTTTATATTTTTAGTTAGGTTGATTCCTAAGTATTTCATTTTTAAATGTTATTGTGAAAGGCGATATTTCCATTATTTCTCCCTCGGTGAGTTTCTTGTTTGTGTACAGGAATGCTATGGATTTTTGAGCATTGACTTTGTATCCAGCTACACTGCTGAATTTGTTTATTACCTCTAGTAGTCTTTTAATGGAGTTTTTTTGGGCTTCTATATAGAGTATCATGTCATCTGCAAATAGTGATAATTTAGCAACTTCCTTTCCTATCTTTATTCCTTTTATTTCTTTCTCTTGTCTGATTGCCCTAGCTAGTGTTTCCAGAACTATATTGAATAGGAGTGGTGATAATAGACATCTTTGTCTTGTTCCTGATTTTAAAGTGAAAGCTTTCAGTTTTTGTCCATTTAGTATATTATTGGCTGTTGGTTTGTCATAGATGGCCTTTATAATGTTGAGGTAGACACTGTGTATTCCAAGTTTCTGAAGGGTTTTTATCATGAACATGTTTTGGACTTTATCGAAAGCTTTTCCTGCATCTATTGAGATGACCATGTGGTTTTTGTTTTTGGCTCTGTTGATGTGGTGTATTACATTTATTGATTTGCATATGTCAAACCATCCCTGCATTCTTGGAATGAATTCAACTTGGTCATGATGTATAATCATCCTGATGATTCGATGCCTTCTATTTGCCAGTATTTTATTGACAATCTTTGCATCTATGTTCATTAGTGAGATTGGCCTATAGTTCTCCTTTTTGGTTGGGTCTTTCTCTGGTTTTGGTATGAGAGTTATGCTTGCCTCCAGGAATGATTTAGGAATATGATTGCTTTCTTTTCAATTTCATTGAAGAGTTTAAGGAGTATTGGGATCAAATATTCTCTAAATTTCTTGTTAATCCATCAGGACCTGGGCTTTTCTTTGTTGGTAAGTGTTTTTTTATTACGCTTTCAATTTCAATAGCTGATAGTGGATTATTCAAAATCGCTATATCTTCTTGGTTAAGTTTTGGTAGTTCATATGTTTCTAGAAATCTGTCTATTTCCTCTGTGTTTTCCTGTCTACATGAGCAGAGATTTTCAAAGTAGGTGTTCATGATCTTTTGAATTTCAATGGGATCTATAGTAATTTCCCCCTTGTCAGTCCTTATTGCATGAATTTGGGTTTTTTTCTTTATTTTTCTTCATAAGGTTAGCTAGAGGTTTGTCAATTTTGTTTATTCTCTCAAAAAACAGTTTTTTTATTCATTAATTCTTTGTATTATTTATTTAGTTTCAATTGCATTAATTTCTGCTCTGATCTTTAGAATTTCCTCTCTTCTATGAGCTTTGGGTTTAACTTGCTCTTCTTTTTCTAGAAGCTTGAGATGAGATGAAGCATTAGGCTCTTTATTTGTGCTTGTTCTGTTTTGTTGATATGACAAATTATTGCTATATATTTCTCTCTTAAGATAGTTTTCATTGCATCCCACAGATTACAATAGGTGGTTTCCGCATTTTCATTGAGTTTTAGGTATTGCTTTATTTCTTCTTTAATTTCCTCTGTAGCCCACTGGCTGTTCAAAAGGTTGTTATTTAATTTCCATGTATTTATGCCAGTTTTGCAATTTCTTTTTCCATTAATTTCCAGTTTCAGTGTGCTATGGTCTGATAGTATGCATGGGATAATTTAAATACCTTTGCATTTACTTAAGAACATTTTATGGGATAATATATGGTCTATTTTGGAGAATGTCACATGGGCAGCTGAGAAGCACATTGTATTCTGATATGGTTGGGTGGAACACTCTATACACATCTACTAAGCCCAGTTGCTCACAGATATGATTCACTTCTATTATTTTTTTGCTGATTTTTTGTGTAGTTCACATATCTCTTTGTGACAGTGGGCTGTTAAGGTCACCTGTCATAATTGTGTTCTTGTGTATTTGGTTTGTCATGTCCTTTAGTATCTGTCTTATATAGTTGTGTGCTCTTGTGTTTGGTGCATATATATTTATAATTGTTAGCTCTTCATCTTGAATTTTTCCACTTACGAGTATGTAGTGACCTTCTTTGTCTCTTTTAATCATTTTAGGTTTGAAGTTCACGTTGTCTGCAAATAGAATAGTTACCCCTGCTTTTTTCTGGGTTCCTGTTGCATGGAATACTGTTTTCCATCCTTTGACTTTTAATCTATGATTTTCTTTTTGAGTCAGATGCATTTATTGTATACAGCACATTGTGAGATCCTGCTTCTTGATCCATTCTGTCAACCTGTTTCTTTTGATATGTGAATTGAGTCCATTTACATTTATGGATATCACTGATACGCACTGGCTTGACTTTGCCATGTTGTGTTACTGTTGTTAGTTTTCTGCTTTTCTCCCTTGTTTATTTTCTTGTCCAGCCTGGAGATTTCTTTCTGTTGTTGTTCTGGAGATTGTATTCATTTTTATCTCTACTTAGGATGTTCTTCAGCACTCTTTCTAAGGTTGGTTTGGTGGATATGAATTTCTTTAGTTGTTCTTTGTCATGGAAATATCTTGTTTCTCCATTAAATTTGAAAGACAGTTTTGCTGGGTATGTCAGTCTGGGTTGAAAGTTGTTTTCTTTTAGGGCTTGAAATACTTCACTCCAAGCTCATCTTAACCTGAAGGTTTGTGATTGGAAGTCTGCTGTGATTCTAATCAGCTTTCCTTGGTAGATGAGTTGTGTCTTTTCTCTAACAGCTTTTAGTATTCTGTTTTTATGCTGTGTGTCTTAGATCTTAATTATTATATATCTGGGTATAGGTTTATGTTGGTTATGACTGTGTGGCATTCTATATGCCTCACTTATTTGTATATACAATTTTCGTCCCGTGTTTGGGAAATTTTCTGCCATTATTTCTGTGAACAGCTTAGCTGTATCCTTTGCATTGTCTCCTGCCTCCTCACTAATGCCTATTACTCTAACAATGTTTCTCTTGGCATCATCTTGTAGTTGTTGGATTGTCATTTCATGCTGCTTTGTTGTTTTTATAAGTTGTACCCTTTCAAGATCACTATCTGCAATCCTGTCCTCAAGGTCCTAAATTCTATCCTCAGCTTCATTGAAGCGGCTTTGCAGGCTTTCAATGCAATTTTTTGTTTCTTGCATATCTCTTTCAATTTGTTTTGTAGATTCTGCTTGTTTTCTGAATTGTTCATTCAAAGTTTCAATTTCCCATGCTCCTGTAGTTTGTTATCTATTTCTTCTCTAGCTATGTTGAACAGCTCATTTACTAAGGTGGTTACTTTTATCTTTACATAAGACATTATTCTAATTTGAGTTCCTCGATAGCCTCATGGATTTGTTTCTTTACTTCATTTGCTATCTTTTTAGAGATTTCTGGTGTATGAATTTTAGGGTCCTCTATTTCATTATTGCCTGCACTTGCCCCTGATGGACTAGATGTTTGGGATTGCATTTTGCCTTTTCATTTAGTCATTTTCACCTTTTGGGTAAATTTCTGGTCTTTCTGTTCCAATAGTCACAACTTTCTGTAGTGTGTGTTTCAGGGTTCTACTGTGTGGTTGATGTTTGTCAAATTGCTGGGTACTACCATGAAGAGGAGATCTAGTCTCCTGAATTCCTCCTACCATGCCTGTTGGGTGAGTCCTATATTCTTTCTGGGATAACTAGCCCAGAAGTATTGATGTAGGGCAACTCTTAGTTCCTGCTATTGTTATATCTTCAGGTTGTGGCAGGTCTCCAGGTCTCCCTGGCTATAGTGTTTGTGTCAGCTGAGGCCCTACTGTGTCACTGGGGGTCTCATAAGTTCTTTTAATTTCCTCTAAATTGGGGCGGGGCAATATTGGTGCACTCCTCAACCTGTCTGATGTTCTCTGTGTGGGAGTAGGGGGTTACCCACTCTTTTATCAGGTTAGCCAAGGTCTTACATTTGGAGGGAGTTTCACTTCCACCCCTATTTACCCACTGCAGACCTCTATGTTATGGGGCAAACTCACCACACTTACTGAAGCCTGATGAGGTCTTCTGTTTGGATGAGGGGCTTCTGTGCCTCTCATCGAGCCAGCATGGTAGTCCACTGTAGCCCAATGTTCTGGGTGGAAAGGTGGGTCCAGCAGATGTGGTCACAGGCAGCTCAGGCATGTGACAGACTTCCTAGATGTTCCTGGAGGAGAGGCTGGCCCAGCAGCAGCAGACCCAGGCGCCTCAGGCCCTCCAGCACTGGTCCCAGCGATGTTCCCTGCAGGCGAATGGCAGGCCTACCAGTTCCGAACAGCCCCGGTTCTCAGCTGCTGGCCCCAGCAATGTTCCCTGCGGGCAAAGGGCTGGCCTATCTCTCCTGAGCACCCCCGTATCTCAGCTGCAGGTCCCAGCCATGTTCCCAGTCCGTCCCAAACAGGCCCAGCTCTTAGCTGCTGGTCCCAGCGATGTTCCCTGTGGGCCCCAAAATATATTTTAAATTGCTCCTACTTCAATATCAGCTTTCATCTACTCTCTATGTGACATGATACTCTATTAGGCTTTCCTAACTCTTCAATTCCTTCAATGAGTAACACAATCTTAGCACTTGTGCTAAATGGGAAAATCTCTGAAGCCACCCTTAAGTATAAAAAGCATACAGTCAGAAGTGATAGAAATGGGACTGTCAGCTACTTGTATTTTTTGGTTTGCCAGACAATTTGGCATATTTTACGATTTAGTGATGTATTCCACTCTGTTAGCAGATGTTCAAACCACCCACTCACTTTTTATTTAAGAAAATTTTAATCTTTCTGAAATCATGTATGAGTTTGATTTGTAGCTAGATGGGGAAAAAATGAAGGTTTTCAACTCTACACAGCTTAAGCAGTAAAGTTGAGAAGAAAAAGGAAGTCACGGCAAACCACCTTCTCTGCCCAGCACGGTGGAATCCCCACCACAGAAGTAGCAAGTCAGTGCACAATAGACACATCCCACAGAAGCTGCCCCATCTTCGACTTACCTCGTTCTTATGTTCTGTCCTTTTATTCTCCTAGAAATGTTGCATATAGCATATAGAAACCTGCATGTGGAAATATGATAACCTGTATTTTAAAGCTGACACTGACAAATTGTAAGTAAAACAAGCTGGAAAATCAAGGACGAGGCATGTTGTGTTCTACTTCTAGCAATTCTGTGTTTTGGGGTCTATTCTTTATATTCTTTATATGTAGTATTCAGAGAGGCAGATGTCCATTATCTATATAAAATATTTACTTGGAAGGTACAAAGAATTTTTATCAAGTCAAACTTGACAAGTGAGGATCCATTCTCAAAAAAAAAACATAATTACTTTCCTTTTTTTTTTTTACCAAGTTTATGCTTTTTTATGCTTTTCTTTGCATAAACTTAGTAATGCATCCCAAAGGCATTTTTAAAACCACTGTCTTTCCATGCAACTAAAGCAGGAGATTTTGGGAATTAAACTGGGACTTTTGTGCTTGAAAAGAGTAATTTTCATATACATTGACTAAAAGATCTTATGCATATTAAACTGATATACAATATATTTTGATTTTAATTTCAAATATATAATTATATGTCATTCACTAATATTTTGATGAAGCAATGGATTTTGTTTGTTAATCTATTCTTTAATTAGAGTATGTAGTTTTACTCATGGAACCCGAATTTTTATTGTGTCATTCGCAAATTCTAATATTAACTTCATTAAAAGAGAATAACAACAAAATATACTTCAAAATGATTCTAACCTTTTACAATTGAGTGAGTCATACATAATTCACAGGCCAAATTTTAAAAATGGCTTTTATTTATCAACTAAAAAGTTAACATTTGTTTTATTCGATCAGTAGGTTTTTGGCAGCTTTCATTTTGTACACATACTTCATTGGTTAATTTAATAATTGTATTATGTAATTATACCAAGTTTAGCTGGCATGAATGAATTTGTTATGCAGACCACTGATTCTTGGCAAGCTCTTACTTTGTGGTTCTAATAGAAGTCTGTAGTTTCAGAGAGGGGCTCGGTAATTATGATCACTGTATGTGTTTTCTAGTTTCAGTCAATACTGTGAAACAGGTTCACTGAACACTGATTTATCAGCTGTTCTGAGTCTAATGAGACATGATGTCCACGCATGTGGCAAGTCACATGAACTAGGTTTACTCTTTTCAGATAGGAAGTGCAGAACAACGGAAGCCCAGAATTCACTGTGATCTGGTCCTTCAAGGCTCAGGCAAGTTGCCCAGTGGGTGAAGTCTTAACTGCACATATCTTATTTTCCCTGTAGCTGAAGGAAAGCTACCTGTCCTGTTTTTATACTGCAGCATAATAGGAATCACTAAAATAAAGCAATCAAGAATGCACCATTCTGGGAACTTAAACTGATACAGTCAACTCCACCCCTCTTCTCAAGACATTGCATTCCTAACATATGCATTAATTACTCCTGAGAACAGCAAGTGAGAAAAAGGGAAAAACTGGCTTGGTCCCAAGTTACCAAGAGACTGTCCAATAAACACTCTTTGAATGGAGCAAGCAGAGCAATGATCCCTCTTTAGGACTTATGGAAGGCATGGAGGAATGCACTTGGTTTACTAGAAGGCCTTACAGCTTGTAGGGAGAGCTTTGGTCTATCTGGCTAGTCACTTCGTTTTAAATTTATTAAGAGCTTCTATTGATATGTGTTATGTGGTAGTAGTTTGACCACATTCTACAAAGAAACTGGTTCAAAATCTTGATTTTATCACCCATTGGTACAACTTTGGTTGATTTACTTCTCTGTGCTCTAATTTTCTCTTTTGTAAAATGTAATTTATACATGATTTCCATAAGAATGAAGAAGTTACTTGTGTATTACTCCACTTACATAATTGAAGGAATTGTCAATATCAGCTCTTTCACCAATCTGCAGGCAAGTGAAATTCAGACCACACCTATTTGGAGATTAGTTCCCTTGTCTCACACACACATACCCATACAGATACTCAGACACATACACACACACTCCATCACTACCACTGTTTTCTAACAACACCAAACCAAGAAGCTCTCACCAAGAAGTCGAGGAGAAAATATACCACCTCGGCAAAACAGATATTTTTGGATTTCCACAGTCCAGTTTCTTTCTGCATAGGTTTAAATTTTACCTTGAAGACTCATCACAAATACTATTTTGTTGTTGTTGTTTTTTCTTGCTCTGGGGTTCTTTTGGGAAAGTTGAAAATTTTCACATGCTACAGGTATGCTAACCAAATACCATATTAATAACTTCTGCTCCCAACAGATGGCATTGTTGGTCTTGAGTCAAGCATTGTATTAGAGATGATGTCAAGATGAACCAATGAATCAACACACTACCCACCATTTCTTGCTTTTATATCATGGAGTCAAAATAGAACTGATCATTCTGCCTGCAAAGCCTACCCCTTTCTTAAGAAACACAACCCCCAGTTTTTCAGTTCACTCACGTTTAAACCTCACCATCACATTTGACTTCTCCTTTCCTGATTCTTTATTTTTCATTTGATTGTCATTGCATGACCTCTTGCATTCTCTCCCTCTTTTCCCTGATGATCATTGGGGGTGGTTGATAGGACTCTGGGAGTGCTCAGTAGCAGTCCCCTGGGCAGCCACACAGGTCTTCTCTCTCTTTGCTTTGTCTCATACCAGAGATAAAGCATCCTAAACCTCAGCTTTGGCCAAACAACATTTCCCCTTAAAACAGGACTTCTAACTTCGTGGCGTTTTACATTATCATTGTTGGTGAATGTGTGTCATGAATATTCAATTTCTGATCTTTCTTTGGTTGGTTAATTTGTATCTAACTCTTTTATCTTTTTATATATAATATCTCTATATATAATAAAGCAAAAAAGAGCTTGTAAATCTCACTCCTTTTAAGAAAGTAACTTAAACATATATGCCATGGGATTCTAAATGCAAAATTCACTGTGGGAGACCAAAGCGGGCATGTCAAAAAGACAAGCAAATTACCTTCCAAGCAACTCCAAGTCAGAACTGGTGCAATAATGTAAATCAATTTTGAACATTCCAGAGTAAGCAGAAGCAAGGTTTATGTGTTTACTAATAATTGATTTTCCTGAGTGCTTATGCATGATATAGTTAGTTGAACAATCTACACAACCTTTGCAATCCTGTTTTCCCATCTTTAAAACAAGAGCAAAGTAATCCCTGCCATCATGTGAACATGTCAGGATATCTTCTTTCTTGCTTCTGATGAATTAGCTACTCCTTCTCTGGCTTTGAACACATAATCTTATTACTTGTGCTATGAGGCTTCTATCTCTGTCTCTACTCATTTATTTTAATCTCCAAGTTCTCACTTTATAAAAACCTGAGCACATTTTCTTTACCATCCCTTCCTCCATCTAGCATGTAGTAAGTCCTGCTTTCGCTTACTGGTAGCTATGTCTCCTATTGGAATGAAGGTTCTTCATTGGCAGGATTCATGCCTTGCTAACCCCAGTATTGTATTATCAATAAATACCTGGATAACTAAAAGTGTTCATGCTAGAGTTCTTTTTCCATTATTGGAGTTCCTTAAAACAGCCATATGGAAAAAATCTACTTAAAATTCTGAACATATTATTTAACTAAAATGCTTAAATAAACTATTTGACTGAATGCTAAATAGATAATTGCACTAAAATAAAAAATATAATAAAATAGGTATACGATAAATAAATTTATACACAAAAGATGAATATGATATGAATATGATGAGTTTAGTTTAAGTTGACCAGGGAAGACATAGATATATATGAATTTACATATACATGAATCTTATATGTAACATCTAATTTTCCATTTTATACACATATAACCTTGCATTTTTATAAATTATTTATTCACATGAATAGCAAAGCACACATATTTTGCCTGTGTGTGTATATAGAATGTCACATTGGCTTTAAAAGTGAAACTAAGTAATCACTTTGAGTTCATTTTGGAATTAGCTAAAAATAACATGAAGAACTTTAGAGTTAATCAATTAGTTCAGTGTCTAAAAAAACTTATTACTGTTACTCATTACACATTGAACTAATTTATACTTCTGTAGCTTAAGTGTCCAACAGTCCCCCTCTAAAATGGCCTATATCCTCCCACATATTGCAGGCGTTAGTTATGCCAAAGAAATTTCCATTTTGAAATGTACAGTGTAGGCCCAGGAAGTCTCCCAGAAAGCAGCATCCCAGGCTGTCCGTTTGGGACCCAAAAGTCCCGGACCGTACAATGGCCTGAGCTGTTTGGATTGAAAGTCTGCGCAGACCTGCATCTCGGCGCGACTCTTTGGGACTGGTAAGCACGCCCTTCATCCGCAGGGAACTGCCTGGAGATCGGCATCTGGGCCAGGTGTGTTTGGGCCCATAGCCCCGCCCTTCACGCCCAGGAAGTCTCCCAGAAAGCAGCATCTCAGGCTGTCCGTTTGGGACCCGAAAGTCCCGGACCATACAGTGGCCTGAGCTGTTTGGATACAAAGTCTGCACAGACCTGCATTTCGGCCTGTCTCTTTGGGACCCGAAACTCTCGGACCCGCAGAGTGGCCTGGGCTGTTTGGATTGGGAATATTGTAGAGACTGGCATCTTGGCCAGGTCTGTTTGGGATCAGGGACTTTTCAGAAACCAACATTCTGGCCTGACTCTTTGGGACCTGTAGGCCCTCCGCACGCAGGGAACCTCCTGGAGACCTGCCTGGGACAAGGCAAGGAGGCCTGGCCTGCCTGAGATTCCACAGGCTCTGGGGTGGCCACACCCAGCATTCACCTTACAAC
>PVJX010030606.1:0-21917 GCA_004027295.1 Dolichotis patagonum
AAGAAACAGATCACCTATAAAGGAAAACCGATCAAAATCACAGCAGACTTCTCGACACAGACCATCAGATCAAGAAGAGCTTGGAGTAAAGTAATTCAAGCACTGGAGGAGAACAATCTCCAGCCCAGATTGATGTATCCTGCAAAACTCTCTCTAGAAATTAATGGAGAAACAAGATGCTTCCATGACAAAGAGGAACAAGGAGAATTTGTGACCACCAGTCCAACCCTACAAAAAATACTGAAGGACATTCTAGGGAGAGAGAACAAGAATACGAGCATTTCAGGAACAGTGGCAGAGAGGCCTCAGTGAACGAGGCAGACAGTGGAGTAGAAGAGAAAAATAGACTATCAATGGCAGAAAAATAGAATAGCAGAAATAAGGCAGAGAAGATTGGCTACAATTTCTATTATAGAGGGCCTCGAAATACTAACAGAGCGAAACACAGGCAGAGTAGATCAGGAGATAGAGTCCATTGAAATGCTCTATAAAGGGAGGCAGTAGGACCCAAAACAAGCAGTACACTCCATGGGAGTGAAGGGGGAGGAATTGTCTAAAAAAGGGTGGCAGAGGATATTGTTAATTGGGTAACAAGATTTAAAATTTATATTATTCTCACCACTCTGCTTGGATGGATTACATGCTGTTCCAGTTTGTCTACTTACACTAGACTTGAGGACATGGTCAGCTATCCCAAAAATAAGAGGCCATATTATGGTAACCATCCCTAATTTTCCTATCAACTTAATCTGAAGCCCTTTATAACTTACACTGTCGTATTATGACTGATCTTATTTGAATCTGGTTTGTTAGATTGCTACTTTGTATTGACTGATTTTATTTAAATCTGTTATGATTGATAGCATCAAGTCTAAGTGTATAGGCAACTACACTGAAGATGACAAGATTCACTAAGATACCCACTCTGGTTTGATATTACTTGCTGTTGAAGTCTTATAATGTGTCTAATGTTTCGTTTTTATTAATGTTGTTATACACTGCGGAGACATCATGGTAACCATTGTAGATCACCTTGTATTGTGGTTTTATGTGACTTTTCTGCCTCATGCTTTTCTAGGAATTGTTTTGTTTTATCTTGCTTTGTTTTGTTTTTCCCTCTAATACAGAAATGATAGATATACATGTAGAAACTCATGCATGTGTAGAGCTTATAAACAGTTTACGAGAACCAACTATATAACACATGCTGGAATGAACAACTACTGTGAAGAAAAAGAGACACTACAATACCCAGTGCTGATTCCATAATGTCATGATGTGAAGTCCAGAAAAACTATCACTTTTTGTTCAAAGTGATCTTAGCTTGCTTTGCCTTGTTTAAGTTTAACACACATTAAAGTATGGACAGCTGTTTTGAGGAGAATGAGAGACACTATGACAGCCCTTCTTGGCTTCCCTAATGTCTGGTCTTGAAGACCTGAAATGCCCTCCTCGTCCTGCTCAGATCAATTCCATACTAGGTTGTTTCATGTGAATTCCCTTTATGTGAGAATATAGACAACTATTTGGAAGAAAACAAGAGTCAATATGATAGAGAGTGAATATCTCCGATTGTCTAGTTTTGAAATTTATGTGTCTTACATTGCTTTCTTGTGATTCACTTTGTTCTGTTTTGTTGTGTTTAATTTTATCCTTTTGATATAATTGCATGTATATTTGAGTGGGTAAGATGGATGACCATATTGCTGTTTTTGTCAGATCATGGAGCAGAAATGTTAACAGTCTCACTGTTTGAATGTCTCCTTTACATGTTCTAACTTTGTAATTTGAACAACTATTTCCAAGAATTCAGTATGTAATTTGTCAAGTAATAATTTCTTAGGTTGTTTTGTTGTTGTTCTTTTCCTTTTTTCCTTGGATTTCTGTATTGTTGCTACCCTTTATTCTGTTTTGTTTTGTTTTTTTCTCTTTAAATAAAATTATTTTAAAAAAAAGATGTGGTAAGTGGAGGTTTTCTAAATATTCAGGCATTCAAATTTATCTCTTGGTTCAATATATGGAAGAAATACATTTTGGTACAGAGTTGCTAAAGTTTAAAGTAGCATTTAAGCTACAATTATTGATTTTCAGTTTTATTGAAATAACCTGAAAATGAGCTATTTTTTCTTGTTTTTTTTAAACTTCTCATTTATATATATATATTATATATATATATCAGCAGCTAACTTATGGCATGAATGCATTTCATAGCAAGGAGCTTAATATGACTTTATAAGGTCATTAAGAGTAATGACACTTTTAGTTATATTATTTTAACTTGCATTGGGATAAACCTGTGCGGAAACTCAAGTGACAGTTAGAATATTGGGAATAGATGGTGAAATAATGTGGAACAGGATATACTACATGATTCATTTATATTCTTTTTCTAACCTCTTCAAGATAAAATGAAAATAGATACATTAATTTGTTCATAGTTTCCTTATTTTTTTAAATAAGAAATATCTAAATTTCATAGAGAAAGATGCTAAGACAGCTTATATTCTTTTCTGATTTTCTTTTGTAGTTTTTAGGCAAACTCCTTAGAAATACCGGTTTTTAACCTAACAAATTGTCAGCCTCCTGAGTGCTGGGATTTCAGGCGTGTACTACCATGCCCAGCTTCTTTTTCCCTATTGAGGTTTTTGGGTTTTTCCCTAAAAATTTAAAACTTCTTTATATATTACCACTAATAGTCCATGTTGTTTTGTGAATGGTACGGATATTTTTGACTGGTTTGGTATTTGTCATTTGGTTTTGCTTCACAAATGATGGTAGTCTAGGCAGTACTTTATTTGTAATAAACTGTTCTTGGAATCTTGTATTTTGTGCAAATAATCATGAAACTATGGCAGGATACCTTGTTAGCATGCAAATAGAGTAAAATCTCATTGTTCTTGACAAAGATTTATATGTCTGTTCATGTATTTATTTGTTCATTTGATTTTTTCCCATCATAATTTCCAAAGTTTCTTCCTTTTTTCTCCTTTTCATGGTCCACACATTTCATTTTAGTCATTGCGCCCTCTGAAGAGTTCGCTTCCTAGGATGGCTTCTTTTGTTTTTCAGATGCACTTCCCAGTCCCCTTCTGTGTCAGTGCTGTTGTCTACTTCACTTCTTAAGTATTTTCACAGATAGGTCAACCTTCTTTTCCTAATGGTGGTTGTAGATCTGTTTTTTTTCTCACTCCTTTAAGAGCATTTTTCTTTCTTCTTTTTCTCCCCAGCAGGCCCCTTGTCTTCATGTGTGTCTGTAGTAACAGGAGGTCATCTGCAGAGATTTGGCATTATTTTTCTACAGAGAACCAACTTGAAATCTGGACTTTCCTGGCTTTGGTTATTATTATGCTGTGTATTCTGTCTTTGTTTTTGTCCCTTATTATAGTTTTGGATGCTAATGCAGGATCTTTGGAATTATGCTGCTGCCAGTCTCCCAGGTGCCAGAATCCACCAATCAGAACTTTTTTACTTTATGGAATATAGATTTAGAAATGGTGTGCCATTTAATTTTCAGGTTATTGAAAAACTGTGGGCCAGCTGAATCCAGAAATCACTATATGCGAGGAAGTGCTGTTACACAGAATTGGAGAGTTTGCTCTTTAAAGTATAACATACTGGATTTTGAAATGAAATACAATTTTAGTCTTCTGAATATTTTAAAATATGCAGTAAATGTTCAATAAGCATCTCTTGATTGATATATTGATTTTTATAGCAGGAAATTTACTAAAAAGAGCAAAATATGGATGTACCAGTTGTATTTTTGAAGACTTTAATAAGAGCATATGATCATGAAGTGTTCTAGTTCTCCACATTTTGTTCTTTATTTAGTCTTTACTGTAAACCGAATTTTGATAATTTTCTGACATTCGATCTCCATCTCAACTCAAGAATTAGGAAAGACAGATAATGTAACTTCTACATTTGGAAATCAGGTGCTGCAGTTTAGATGAAATAGCTTGTATGGGGATTGCACAGCTAATGAAAGAAGGAACTGAGACTGAAGTGGACTTCTTACTATTACTATTGTCTAGCTCATTCATTGTTTCCACATTTCACACTTGAATTTAACTTTAATGTGAATAAACGTATTTGTACAAGTCCTCATTTTCTTCTTACTCAGTGTATCTAGGATATCAATTATAAAGTGATTAATAAAAATTGTGAACTTGTGGAGTAATTTTTAGAAAGAAAGGAAAATGTAAGTTGGTAAAATGTTTAGCTATTGAAATCTAAGCAGATTTTAGTCGGAAAAAATTTAGAAAGTAATCACTTTAGGGTGAGGAATCTTGTTTATTATCAGGAAACTTTCTACATAGTATTCAACTAATGCTACGTACTTCAGAAGTTTGTAATAAAAACACTTGACTTTCTAAACTGGCTTAATGAGTAGTCTATCCTGTCTCCTGTAAATGTCAAACTTACATAATTGAGTTTTGTGAACCTTATAATATTGTTTATGGGATGACATGTTGTATGCACACTCTGTTATTATAAAACATTAGACAGATTTGTCAACAAGTGGTGGCAAAAGGTTTATAATTCAATCTCTTTATGAATTTCATTATGAGGAAAGGAAAAATTGGGATGTTTTCTCACTGTTAATTGACACAGAACAACACCATGTCTATGCATCTCATCTAAGAAAAAGCATATTACAACAGAATTACAATGCCTTGTTGATCATGGTTTATTCACTGTAGGTACTTCACATAACCTTTAATTTCGTATGTGGATATTTATAAGTTAAGAAAGTATTCTAATGCTCTTAGATACTCTGAGTCAACAAGCCATATGGCAAGAATTGTATCAGTTTTTGAAAATAATTTTAGCAACTGAACAGGATTAAAAATTTATTTGTAACTTTGGTCTTCATATAATATTAACATTTTGGGGGCTTTTTAGGCTTTACCTCACTCTTAATGTTTATTTTAAACACATCAGGGACAAGTACAGTTAAATTCCTTTCCAAATCATGGCAATTGCATATTTTTTTAAAACTTTGTTCATACTTACAAGGAAGGAAGAGAGGGATAGATAGGTAGATAAATTGGTTGGCACTGTGCATGCCACAAGAACACCGTGCAAACAAATACAGAGAGTATGTGAGTGCCTGAGTGCAGTGGCCCACACATATAATCTGAGCACTCTAGGGGACTGAGGCAGGAGGATTGCAAGTTTAAACCCATCCTGAATAATTTAGTGAGACTCTATTTCAAAATGAAAAATAAAAGGAATGGAAATGTAGCTCAGTGTGAAGGCCTTGGGTTCAATCCTCTAAAAAAAAAGGCAGAAGCTGTAGAGCACCCGTCTTCCGAAGAAACATACTAAAGCATAAGCTTAAATTCAATTTTAAAGTGCAGAGTGTTTTTGAAGAATTTACTAATGCTATTGTTGTAGTTATTATTTTAGTATAATGGATTCTGCATTGGATATTTTCAGAGACATGTAATGTTTTCTTAAATATTATTAACTACTGATAAATGGTTGATAATTAGATTTTGGATATCATAGTCTTATTCAGGTTTGGTCATTTACTGTACATATAAAGAAAAAAGCATCTGTGAAATTCTTAACTTTCCTAATGTTTGTAGCATAAAATCTTAGTGACTTGGGTGTTATGTATTTAGTGCATTCATTCTGCACCAGATAGAAAGACAGATGGGTAGTATGCGGTTAAAAATCTGTGCAAATAGGAAGACAGATGGGTGATTTAAGTGGTTTAAATGACTATGAAAATATTTGTGTGAAGATCATGACTCCTAAAGTTAAGCTAAAAATTTTAACAGTTAATTAGTAGTAGAATTCATACAAGAGAGTGGATTTTTAAAAGCATGACATTAATTATGGAAGAAATTGAATTCATTAGTTGTATCTTTTTAGCTTCCAATAAAAGTTAACAGATTAGATTGTATTACTCAAATACTCTTGCTTGGTACCTGTTTATTTTCTTATTATGAACATGTAGACTACAGCTTATTACTTGGAATTGATTTATCTGGTTAGTTGTACATGATCTTTTGAATTGTTTGTTGTCAAAAATAATTAGTTCCCTTTAATGTAACAGAAACAAATTAGTTTTTAAAATAGTGAATCAAAACACATAGATGAAAACAAAAAGAAAGTCATTAGAATGAACCACATAAGGACAGTGGTTGGACTGCTTCAACAATTTCTCTTGGACTAGGGAACTGTCACATTCATTTAGCCATAATGTCACCTAGCATGTACCCAGAAGATGGGTTCGTGTATTGGCAGGTATGCATCTTAGATCTTGAGTGCTAGCTAAATGTGCTGGAGTTTCATCCTGACTTGTGTGGGTGAGGAGAAACAGGAGGCAGTTATTTGTAAAAGAAACCTTCAAGACTAGCTGCAGACGTGTCACTTGCATTGTCTCTTGGGGACTTTTAATCAAATGTATTTCTGCAAGAAGGATGTTAAGCATCAATATTTATATATAAAAATGTTATATATTCTGTGAACTATTGAAGTCATTTATTGCTAAATTTTTAAAATTATTGCACATACATATAGAATGAGTTCACACTCCTTGGATTTATATTAACTGATGCAAAAAGCTTATTGGATTCAGATAAACATTTTTAACAATTAAAAATTCAAATAGAATAAAATTTTTAAAAGACCACAGAGCAAGCCAGATGTAGTGGCACATGCCTGTAATCCCAGCACTCAGGAGGCTGAGACAGGAGATTGTCATGAGTTGAATGAAGGCCAGCCTATGCTACATAACAAGACCTTGTCTAAAAAAACCAAACAACAACAACAACAACAACAACAACATTACAAAGCATACCTCACAGTGAAGAGAAAAATTATTTGACAATTGTATGCCTAAATTTTTTTCCAGTTTTTATTTTTATTAGTACATATTTGCAATACATAATGATTACATTTTTTCGTGAGGAGTTATGTACAAATGTACATCTCGTCTCCATTCTTTTTCATCTCCTTTTCCTCCCTACTCAGTCCATGTCTTGATCTTATTCTCATTTGAAAAAAAACCTTATCTCCCTCCTTCCTATTATCTGTCTTTTATTCTGCTCTTTATTTATATTTTCAGTTTCTTATATAAGAGAACCCAGGTAATGTTTAAACCTGTGTGTCTGATTTACTTTATGTAAATTATAGTTGCAGAGTGCATTCCTTTTTACTACAAATGACTTACTTATCCTTGTTTACAGATGTGGAAGAGTAGTAGTCCATTGTATAAATACCATAGTTTCTTTATCCATGATGGACATGTAGGCTACGTTCAAGACTTAGCTCTTGTGAATTGTGCTGCTGTAAACATGGAAATGCATGTATCAGTGTAATATAATGTCTCTAATTCCTTGGGGAAGATACGCAGTAGGAGAGTAACTGGGTCAAATGGAATTTCTAATTGTAGTTTTCGAAGAATCTCTGTATTGATTTCCATAGTAATTATACTAGTTTACATTCTCAATAGCAATGTGGAAGGGATTTTTTTTCCCTGCAACCTCACTAGCATTTGTTACTGTTTGATTTCTTAGTGATAGCCATTCTTTCTGGAGTAAAATGGAATCTTAGTGTTGTTTTAATGTGCATTTCTCTAACATTTCTTCATGTATGTATTGGTCATTTGTACTTCTTCTGGGAGGTGTTTATTCATTTTACCTGCCTATTTTTCAATTGGGTTTTTTATTGAGGGGGTCTGATTGTTTTGAATTCTTTATATATTGTAGATACTAGTTTGCTGAGGAATAGCTGGCAAAATTATTTTCCCTATTCTGTAGGTTGCTTCTTCACTCTGTTGATTGACTCCTTTGCTCTACAAAAACTGTTTAATTTGATACGATCCCGTTTGTTGATTCGTGGTACTATATCTTCTGTCGTTGCAGTTCAGTTGAGAAAGTCTTTGCCTACATCTACATCTTAAAGAGTTTTACCTATTTTATCTAATTATTTAAGTAATTGTGTACCCGTACATGGAATAAGATATACCATGCTGTGGGTTGTAGTCAGAAAAAGTGTGAAAAACTATTTATTTAGTGTTTTAAGTTTTTTTTTCCCTCCTACTTCCTTCAGGTCAGAACTGAATTAAAATATTTGATTCCTTTTTGCCACTGTAATATTAGAATCTTTTTCTAGCCAGCAATAAAAGAGAGTAAAGTACTCTGGTGAAAAAAATACTTTTTTGTCATTGAGAAGTTCTTGATGTTATAAAGTAAAATAGATCTTCTGGGTCAACATTTTGTGAAATAACTTGGAAAGTTATTAATATCCCTATGTGCAGGAACCAGGTAATAATGGACTATAGCTAAAGAGTTATATTCTGTAAAATACTTACGTGCATTTCCCTGAGAAGAGGTCAGTGGTGCTTACAGTACTTGGAAACACTAGAATTTGTTGTTAGTAGTACAATGCCAGTCTATTGCAAGATTTCTTTTCTTTTATGTGTATAGTCCCAATGCTTCAGAATTACAGGGGTAAAGAGAAATGCAAGGATTTGTGTTTTTCATTTTGTTGTTCATATACAAGTGGTTATGGAGCCTAAACAGAGGAAAGGATCTAGTGTCAAAAATTCTCAATATAAAGTCTGTTTCAGGGATAGCATTCATTTGTAGGATTTCCTTGGAAGAAAAACTAATAAAGTTTTTAAATCTCAGTTGATAAAAACCATTTACTCTATTAATACCCAAAAGATTTGTTTAAAATTTTAATTTATTTATATATTCATTCTCTTATATTGGCAATCTGTCAATATTTTATAAATATGAAAAAGAACCACCAGAGTTTTGATTGGTCACATTTCAAATATCTCTTGTATTACTTGCACATAAGTCTGAATTTCTCTGCTTAGATTTTAGGTCATTCAGTGTCTACTATTGTCCTATCTATAGAGATGCAGTATTTCTTTATCCTCCCGCCCCCAAATTGCTTTCTCGTCTTACCTACTTAACATTGCTTTTTCTTTACATAGTCGTTCAGTATTCCATTTACCAGGCTGTACATCACGGACTCTGTTTTCAAATCCTAAATTCTGAGTGTTTAGCAGAGTTCTGAGTAATCTTGAGCTAATAACTATTGACTAGGAGGAACTATTGTTTATCTGTCTTACATATTTCTATGTGTACCACATCCTTAAAGGTCGCTGTCCCTACAAAGCCTCTTTTGATTGTCTTTATCTTACTAATATCTTAGATCTCAGAGTTTAACTTTTTTTTTTGTCCTAATCTGTGCTTGCCAGGCAGGCACTTGTGCTGCTGAGCTACATCCTTGGCTAAAATTTAATATTATTTTCAAGCTTTCTTATTTAGAGTTTCATGTATATTGCTGTTCTGATTTGATATAAGCTCCTTGAAAATGAGTATGTTTCTATAACCATATTTTTTGAGTAGTATATTTATTTTGGTCACTAAACATTTACTATATATCATTTACTATAGTATATATATAGTATATATAGTATATACAGTACTATAGTATATATAGTATATATCATTTACTATATATATTTACTATGTATCATTTACTGTATATATCTTTTTGTAGTAATATCTGTTGAACTGTTAAATAAATAGTGCTTTTCATAAAACTCCACATATATATTCAATAAAATTTTATTGATTTTTATAAAACGTGTGAAATGATATAAATTAATGCTAATCCAGACTATATAGTGAAGATAAAATTTATCTTTTTGCTTTCTTCTATGTTTTCTTCAGGGAAGGAAACAGAAAAGGCCAAGGAACGTTATGACAAAGCCACAATGAAACTTCATGTGTTACATAATCAGTATGTATTGGCATTGAAAGGGGCTCAGCTTCATCAAAATCAGTATTATGATACCACGCTTCCTCTGCTTCTGGACTCTTTACAAAAAATGCAAGAAGAAATGATAAAAGCACTGTAAGATACAGTTCCTATTTATCATAAAATTTCTCCAAAACTAATTTCAATGTATTTTTCCTATAGTTCAGCTTTGCTTCCTGAGCTGCATTATTACCTGGTCTGGTGGGTTTTCCACAATCATTTTTCCTTCATTTTTGACTTTCACTTCTGGTGTTCCTTCTGATATACTCATCTTGTACCCTTTTTAGCAAGGTCCAAGAATGGTCCTTTTATCATCTGTTTCTGCTTTTCTCCTTTTAGCTTCAATTTTAAGTGAAAAATAATTAGTTGACAAGTGTTAAGAAGTGAATACCTAGCTCCAGAGGGTTGGACTTTTAAATCTTGAACTCAGAAGTTTTAAGAAATTTTTTGAAGGTTTATTTACTAGCTCACTCTTCTTTTTCTGTATGAAATTAAAATCAAGAAATGTTAGTTGAGGTGGAAATGTGCAGGTTACAGTTTTTGCTTTCAACAAGGTAACAATATGCTTTTATAAGTAAATCATATGCATGTACTTGTATTATACACATTGATGTAAAATAACAGAAAAAAGATAAGCACTCTTTAGGATGGATTTCATATCCTTTATTAGCTGATTAACTCTTCCCAAATGATTAGATTCAATTTTCTTTCACTAAAAGTGTGTGTAGAATTCTTCAATAGCAGAGTTGCTGTGCATTAATAGGGTTGGGAAAGATTGAAGGGGAAATGAAGTAGTAATGAAGGATCATTAGAGAAGAAATAAATATTTAGTTATCTCAGAGGTAAAGTTCACAAATTGTGGTGAATTATGACACAAAGAACATGGGCCAGTTAAGTACAAGTTCTTGTATTCTAGTTAATTTACCTGTAATTACATAAATTAACCCATGAACACTTAATATTTGTGCACTTTGGAATGTAGCAGTAAATTAATATGAAAAATAATTGTGAGCTTTTTTCAGAGCCTGAGTATCATACAGCTTAATAGGTGCCAGAGTAACTATAAAAGGTAAAATGGTAATTAATAAAACAAAGTATTGTATAATATATTGTGGTTTGTAAAGCACTTTCATGTGCATTTGCTTAATTAATCCCTTGTTGTGTAGACTGTCCTGAAAAATTAGGAAGGGTAGTTTTTATTCAGGCTATATCTGTGACAGACAGATCTGTACTGGCCAAGATCACAAAGCTAAGAGGTAGGAGATTTCATATTTGAGGCCAAGTCTTCTGATGAATCCAGCCTTCTTTCCATGAGAAGCATATGTGCATTGACCAGCCCAGTGTGCTCTTAAAAGTCCTATGTGGCTAGGATCTCAATTGTGACCATAATTGGACATAGAATCTTTGAAGACCTGGTAATTAGTTAAAGATCTCAAAATGAAATTGTTCTGGATTTTAGGTAGTCCCTAAATCCAATAACTGGAGTTTTTATAAGACAGGAGAGAGGGAAGATAGAATGTTTTGTAAAGATGAGACAGAACAGAGATTTGGAGTTGGTCACTGCAAGCCAAGCAACACTGGTGCTTTAAGCTGGAGATATTTTTCCAAGTTGCACTAGGTAACACATTTTCTATTTTAATAGTTATATAGGAGGGGGAATGTTTTAAAATTTCCTAATACCTAATCAGTAATTACCTTAATATTAATTAACCTTAGTAAATGACTTCATTGTTTCCTTTGAAGGATTCCCTAGTGCCATAACAGATTTAGTACAACTACCTATCCTTGTTACATTATTCCATTGACATAGAACTATTTCAGATAAGAGATTTAGGTTCTGAATATTTTTTGAGTAGTAATGACTTCTGATTAGGAGATCAAATTTGTCTTTGCTGCCTTTCAGACTCTGCCTGACTCTTACTTTTGCTTCTCTTTCTGTAAAATTGTGAAGATAACTAGATACATACTTTGTAGAGGTAAGACTAAATTTTAGATTATACCTATAGTCACAGTAAGTAGATAAGATAAAGTTTTTAGTCAGCTTGAATATAAAAATTATTAATAAAATAGTGAAATGTCTATTTAAAATATTTAATTTATAAGTTTACTTTAAATTATATTTTAAAATTTAGAAATACTGTTTCCTACTCTCATTTTGTAATCAGTATATTTTAAACTTTTGACAAGAATTTTCAATAAATAGAACATTTTTGAGACAAAATAGTTTCTCATAGCATATTATCTTCATTTTGTAATATATTATTTTAAATCTAGTGTTTTAATAACCCAAGCATTATATTATCACTGAAATTAAATCCCATGTGATAGGTAGCTTGCTCTCCATTTTCTTAAGGGCAAATATTAATAATTTCCATGTCATAAGCATTTTATGATTTCCATATCATAACCACCTTAACTCCAGTAATATTGCTGCCTCTATATTTAAATTTTCCTTCCTTATCCTTTTCTTTAAATTATGTCTGTCAGTTGATTTCAGTAATCATTTAAATGTAGCATTACCTTAACCAGTTTAAATCCTATTTTCTTTAATCCAAACATTATTTTTCTACTTAAAATAAATAATTAAGAGAACACTTTATAATAAGAGAGCTTTAGAAATAATGATTTTCATTCATGAGTAATGATTTTTAAAAAGTAAAAAAAAATGCTTTTTATGTGTTTGGCCATATACAGGATAAACTTACTGTCCACATTTAGTGTTGAAACTATTGATACCAATGTCATATTTTATAGCGCAGCACTTACAATTTTTAGTTTTATTTACTGTTCCAGCATAGATTTTTGAGGAGAGGATTGATGTTTGTGGTAGACTTTTTTTCACATTTACTGGACTATGCTAATGATGTTGATGATGTTTTTGCTATGGACTGGAGGCCAGAGGAAGAGATTTAGATTTCATTGAAGGAATAACTAGTAGAATTAAGCAGTATATAGAAAAAGGAACAAAGGTCCAAGAATAAGAGAAAAACCAAGAGGCAGGGTTTGTGAGGAGTGCCAGATACTGGAAGGGAACACTAAAATTGCAGGAACTAACCAGTTCCATGGTACAGAATCCAGAATTTCTATGAGAGTATTTAGAAAAAATTACTAACACTGGATTTATAAATTATGCATGTCAGATATGTGTTTGAAAAGGTAGTGTCTTATTTTAGGTTATTTGCAGTTATTGTAGTTATCAAATATAAAGTACTAATCTGTATATTTATATAATGTCTTTATTCTCCAGGTATGTGAAATAAGATGGTGCATGAAATGACTATATGTAAATACTGATACTGTTTCTTATGTCTGTTGTTCTGAGTTCTTTTTGGGCCTCTGTTTCTCTTGATAAAACTTTAAAATGTTGTAAAATTTTATTTTTGTTTTCAGAAAATGTATCTTTGATGAATACAGCCAGATAACCAGTCTTGTTACGGAGGAAATAGTAAATGTTCATCAAGAAATTCAAATGTCAGTCGAACAGATAGATCCTAGCACAGAGTACAATAATTTCATAGACGTTCATCGGTATGATATTTTCATTTCTCTTTAAATCCTTATGAAAATATTATATTTTAAAAAATTATCAAAGTTATAATAAGAAATATTTAAGAGCTTATTAGGAAATACTTTATTGTAGCTTAAATTGTCTCCTTTAACTTTTCAAAAATCCTCTCAGTATTAATTTATATAATTATTCTTAAAAGTTTTTACTTACTATATTACTGAGTTACAAATTACTTCTCTATGCATCTTCTTTTATACTTACTAGAATTGAGACAAGTTAATATCTATATTTCATAAATGAGACTTAAGATACAAGTTACATAATTTGATCTTTGATGACTAGTGTTTACTTCATACTATTTGTATCTACTTTGTTAATATAATTTTGAATAAGAATAAATACTCCGCCTTCAGTGTGTACTAATATGTGTATATGTTATAATAATTTACTAATATTGACCAGAATTACTTGACATACTTCACTAGAACAACAGCTGCTAAAGAACAAGAAATTGTATTTGATACTTCCTTATTAGAAGAAAATGAAAACCTTCAGGCAAATGAGATCATGTGGAATAATTTAACAGCAGAAAGTTTACAAATAATGTAAGTGTTGAGAAAATTTGTACAGTTTAAATATGACTTATTGCTTTATAGTTGTATTTCATCACATTTAAAGTGTTCAAGTTTTTGCAAATAATGAAAAGTAAGTTAAATTTGAATAATATTCTATTTTGAAAAATGTTAATTTTACTCAGTGTCATCACTAATTTTGGCAATTATGAAAATCGTTGTTTTGTGTGAAGTTATATTAATTTACCCAGTATCTTATATTGGAATAATGCTTTATATTTTCAATTACATGTTTTATTCCATTTTATTGGCAATACTGATTGGCAGACACATTTTGAGATAGCACCAAAATTTATTTATAAATAAACATGTGTGCTTATCTTTGTGTCAGAACAATAGTGAGAAATGTTTATTCACTCATGTGTTTTTCAGTATTAAACCTTTTTATTTTACTTGTTTAAATTTCACCTCAAATAACTTAGCCCAGATTCCTTATGTAATGTAATTATACAGTCTCCTAGTGTTCAGTAACATTATAGAGATACAAATAGTTTCCAGAGATAGTATTTTGAGATTAGTTCTTAGAAAGAGATTTTGCATTTTCAAAACTGGACAGATAACATTAAAGGAACAATTGCCTTTTCATAAATTAGCTGTTCAAAATGAAGGTTGGACAATTAGGAATAACTGCTTCCAAAGGAATGGAGGTATGGCAGAACCCTGCATTACACAGTATTTCCTACTGGGATTCTTTTTTTTTTTAATTTTTTATTTAAAGAGAAGAAAGAAAAAACAAAACAAAACAAAACAAAACAGAATAAAGGGTAGCAACAATACAGAATTCCAAGGAAAAAAGGGAAAGAACAACAACAATAAAACCTAACAGATTATTACTTGACAAATTACATTCTGACTTCTTGGAAATAGTTGTTCAAATTATAAAGTTAAAACATGTAAAGTATACATTCAAAGAGTGAGTCTGTTAACCGTTCTGTTCCACGATCTGACAAAAATCCCAGCAATATGGTCATCCATCTTACCCACTCAAATATACTTTCAATTATATCAAAAGGGTAAAATTAAACACAACAAAACAGAACAAAGCGGATCACAAGAAAGCAATGCAAGGGACATAAATTCCAAAACTAGACAATGGGAGATATTCACTCTCTATCGTATTGACTCTTGTTTTCTTCCAAATAGTTGCCCATGTTGTTACATACATGGAATTCACATGAAACAACCTAGTATGGAATTGATCTGAACAGGATGAGGAGGGCGTTTCAGGTCTTCAAGACCAGACATTAGGGAAGCTGAGAATGGCTGTCATAGTGTCTCTCATTCTCCTCAAAACAGCTGTCCATACCTTCATGTGTGTTGAACTTAAACAAAACAAAACAAGCTAAAATCACTTTGAACAAAGAATTATAATTTTGCTGAATTACACATCATGACATTATGGAATCAGCACTGGGTATTGTAGTGTCTCTTTTTCTTAAAAGTAGTTGTTCATTTCAACATGTGTTATATAGTTGGTTCTTGTAAACTATTTATAAGCTCTATACATGCATGAGTCTCTAAATGTATATCTATCATTTCTGTATTAGAGGTAAAAACAAAAAAAAGCAAGATAAAACAATTCCTAGAAAAGCATGAGGCAAAAAAGTCATATATAACCACAATACAAGGTGATCTACAGTGGTTACCATGATGTCTCAGCAGTATATAACAACATTAATAAAAACAAAGCATTGGAGACATTATAAGACTTCAAAAGCAAGTAATAATCAAACCAGAGTGGGTATCTTAATGAATCTTGTCATCTTCAGTGTAGTTGCCTATACTCTTAGACTTGATGCTATCAATCAACAGATTTAAATAAAATCAGTCAATATAAAGTAGCAATCTAACAAACCAGATTGAAATGAGATTAGTCATGGTAAGACAGTATAAGTTATAAAGGGCTTCAGATTAAGTTGTTAGGAAATTAGGGATGATTACCATAATATGTCCTCTTATTTTTGGGATAGCTGAACATGTCCTCAAGTCTAGTGTAAGTAGACAAACTGGGACAGCACGTAATCCATCCAAGCCGAGTGATGAGAATAATGTAAATTTAAAATCTTGTTACCCAATTCACAATATCCTCTGCCTCCCTTTTTTAGACAATTCCTCCCCTTTTACTCCCGTAGGGTGCACTGCTTGTTTTGGGTCCCACTGCATCCCTATATAGAGCATCTCAGTGGACCCTATCTCCTGATCTACTCTCCCTGTGTTTCTCTCTGTTAACATTTCAAGGCCATCTATGCTAGAGATTACAACCAATCTCTGCCTTATTTCTGCTATTCTGTTTTTCTGCCATTGGTTGTCTATTTTTCTGTTCCACTCCCCTGTCTGCCTCGTTCACTGAGGCCTCTCTGCCATTGTTCCTGAAATGCTCGTATTCTTTTTCTCTCTCTCTAAAATGTCCTTCAGTATTTTTTGTAAGGTTGAACTGGTGGTCACAAATTCTCCAAGTTCCTCTTTGTCATGGAAACATCTTGTTTCTCCATTAATTTCTAGAGAGAGTTTTGCAGGATACATCAATCTGGGCTGGAGATTGTTCTCCTTCAGCGCTTGAATTACTTCACTCCAAGCTCTTCTTGACCTGATGGTCTGTGTCAAGAAGTCTGCTGTGATTTTGATGGGTTTTCCTTTATAGGTGATCTGTTTCTTTTCTCTGATTGCTTTTAATATTCTGTTCTTATATTGAATTTCTGGGATCTTGATTATTATGTGTCTGGGTGTAGCTCTGTTTTGTTTGTAGGTGCCTGGAGTTCTGTATGCTTCATACATCTGCATATCATTTCCTTTTTCTATGCTTGGGAAATTTTCCTTAATAATTTCTGTGAATAGCCTTTGTAATTCCTCTGTTTTGACTCCTGCTTCTTCATTCACATGCTTTATTCTTAAGTTATAGATCCTCTTGTTGTCCTCTACCCTTTGTATGGTTACTGCCTGCTCCCTTGTTATTTTAAGAGATCTTCCCTTTCATGGTCACACATTGCAAGCCTGTGTTCAATTTTTGAAAGTCTTATCTTTGGTTTCTTTCAAGCAGTTTTGCAGGTTTTCTATGGAGTCTTTAGTTTCCTGATAATCTCTTTGAATTTGCTTCATGAATTCTAGTTTTTTGTTCGTTTTCTTCATTAAATGTTTCTCTCCTTTTGTGTTCCTACATTCTTCTGTCTGTGTCTTCTTGAGAGGTGCCCAGCCTTTCTTTTATTAATCTCCTTATCTCTTGTTTAATTTGAATTAATATTTCAGTTTTGATCCCGTTTATGAGGTCCTGAAGATACCTTTTTATGTCTGCTACCGCTGTGTTTGATGTTGCATGTTTGCTGCCCTCAATCTCTTTTGTATTTACCTCTCCTGGATCAATGTTCTCAGGGTTGGGGGCTGGGGTTTTTTTCTTATTTCTCCCTCTCGTCATGTTTTTGGTTCCTTCCATACAAGTGTACAGTGTAATTCCTAGCCCCTTTGCTTGTTGGTTAAGGCTCCTCTGGAGCACGCAGGCTAGGGGCTTCTGCCCTCTGCTGGCCGCTACCAGAGAGTGAAGTTCAAGCAAGGGCAGTGTGCACTGGCTCCTCTCCTCCGGGCCAGTCAAGCTTTACAGGCCTTCACTGTGTCATTGTACAGCTATGCTCAGGGAATTAGTTTGTAAGCGACCCACTGTGTCCCGGCCAGTGGTACGGCCCAATGCAAGCAGATTCCACCAGTCTGCTCTGCGAGGGGAGCAACCAACTGAAGCCACTTCCTTGTGGAGTTAAGGCTGTCCTGCCCAAATCCAACATGTCTTCCAGTTGGTTTCCCCTTTCCTGTGGGAGGGTCTTATTCCCATCACTCACCGTGTGTTGATGCCAGTCCCCAAGAACTGCTGGGCTCCCCGACCTCCGATTTCAGTCCGGCTGCGGTGCGAATTCACGGTGCCTCTGGGTGGGTCGTGTTCAGGGCTGGGTCCGGGCTAGCCACACGCAGGGCTGTTCAGCTCCACGCTCCGGGCACTCAAGCCAGTCGCATTGGCATGGTTCAGTCGGTCGGGTTGCTCTCGGGCAGGAATTCAGGCAGCTCGAGGAGGGCGCTGTGCTTGCTGATCTTAGTTTCACTAATGGTAGCCCCGGGACCTCATATTTGAGCGTTTTTTTTCAGTTTAGTTTCTTCCTGGGTTGAGAGAGTCCATCTCTCTCTGTTTGGGTCTCTGCAGGGTGTTAAATTCTGGCATTTAAGCTGCTCTGTCAGAGAGGATCTCTTTCCTGCTAACTACTGGTCCGCCATCTTTGGAAACTCTGTCCCTACTGGGATTCTTGAAGCTGTTCCCTTAGTTTTTGATATCCTGCACAGGGGTCCCTTAACTATTTATTGACTTTGACATTTACCACAATGGGTATCTTTAAGCTTGTAATTCTCACCAAGGCTGATTTTTGTCCTTCAAGGGATATTTGACAGTGCCTGGAAACAGTAGCTGCCGCTAATTATCTGTAGTATATAGGACTGCCTCTCACAAGAAAGAATGATCTGGCAACAATATTAATAGTACTGAGATTGAGAAACTCTTCTGTAGATAATAGAATGGGAACTTAGGGCGTAGGATGGTTGCTGGAGTTTCTCAGTTTCTATGCAGTGAAGCAATTTACATCTTAATTCATGGGCTGGATGGTAAAGAAATATGACATAAATTACCCCTGATTTTTTTATTATCTCTGGGTTGCTCACAAATAGCTTGCGTATTCATCAAAATCTCTAGTATATAGTGAAGGTTATATAGGTTAATGTCTTCACAAGGTTTATATTGATATTGACAATTTATTTTCATAAACACCAAAATGAATGAACATGTAGACACTGGAGTATAATGTGGTAAAAGTAAAAATAGCCACCTATAACAGGTTTATGTACAATCAGAGATTTTATAGCCAAAGAATAATTTGTTTTGTTGTATTTTAAGATATAATGGGAATAGCTCATTAATCATTATTTTTAAATTATGATGAGATGTGATGTGTGACTCACTCTTGGCCCATACAGATTTTTTTCAAGTAAGATTTTCAGTTTGACTGTCCAGTAAGGAATGACCTTGTGCTTGCCAGGCAGGTACTTGTGCCACTGAGCTAAGTCCCCGACCCTGTTAGTCCTATGTTTGTGGGATAGCTGAAAAAATTTTTTTTCCATTCTGTTTCCTCGTTTTGTTGTTTGTATCCTTTGTTGTGTGAAAACTTTTTAGTTTGATGTATTCCCATGTTGATTCCAGTATTACTTCTTGTGTCATTCGGGTTCTGTTCAGAAAGTCCTTGACTATGCCTGTGTCTTCAACAGTTGTACCTATTTTATTTTCCAGCAGATCGTGTTTTTGTTTTAATGTTTAGATCTTTGATCCACTTTGATTTTAATTTAAAGTGCCAGAGGTCTAACATCACTAGACTGTATACCTTCTTCTTCTAATGACTACTGCCACCGATGCTGGCTTCCCACAGTGAAAACAAGGCTGTCTCTTACCCAGTCACTGTAGAAGGGTGTGACTTCAGTCCTGAAGGGAAATTCTCCTGGGTGTTGTTTTCTTCAGTCAGGTTGGTCTGTTGGTCTTCATGGCCAAGGCTTTGTTGTCCTTTGCCATAGAGAACCCAGGGACTGGAGGCAGGGCACGTGCTTTCCAGGTCTTCCTGGTGAGAGTGCAGGGCTTGGAAGGGCAGTGGTATATGAGGCGTGTGCTTTTCAGTTCCTTGTTGGTCCGGCATGGGGCTCAGGTGGCTGTTGTCCCATTTTTCGCTATTTAAAATTTGACTGTGTAACATTTATAGTGGAATGGAAATAGGGCCTCGTAATTGAAGCATGGTAGCTCTCTATATGAAAAAGTGATTCTGTGGGATCTTGCAGATAATGAGTCAGCAACCTGTTTATAGTCTGTAAACCAAGTCCATCTTGGTACTTATTTTAGTATAGCTCATGAACTAAGAATGCTGTTTACATTTTTAAATAGCTGAAAAAAAAAAACAAATGAAGGAATATATACTGTGACACATGAAAGTTATATGAAATTTGAATATTAGAGTACACAAAATTTTATTGGCACACAACCTTATTCAGTCATTTACCTGTGGTCTATGGGTGATTTCTTGTTACAGTAGCAGAGTCAAGCAGTTGTAGCATGATAACAAATGTATGTTGCAGGTTTATCATTTCATATTGCTGGTTGACACAATATAAAGCACAGTCACACAGGGATAATTTAACATGATTTTGATTGCCACACGCATGGGTGACTGCAACACTGCATTTATTTTTTATTATCAGTTCATGCCTTTTCTGTTAAAATAAGTGAAAATGGGTTTTGAACACTTCATTTTAGATGCAGAAGTGTGTGGAGTATTTTGTTGTGAATCAGACACAAAAGCATTGTGTTTATTATGCAACAATGTTATATCTACTGATATACTCTTTGTTGGTATATTTTTACATCTTCAATTTCTTTGATTGATTTGTTGATTTGAATCAACAAAGTCCAGAGCTGTCTTGATTTATCCCAGCAAGCCAGCAGAAATGTTATACCAGGGCAGTGGATAATTTCAATGAGCTGCACCTTTATTTCTCCCGAAGTTCAGGCTGGTTTCTGGCTGTAAAATTGGGACCAGACCCATTCAGCCTGCAGCAGTCAGCATAACTTCTTTGGACTTGAACTCAACTGGGAGTCACTGGATGGAGCCAGCACTTGTTCTGAGTTCCAAGCTTAGTTAGCCTCTCCAAGATGGCTCTTGGCCAATACTATGTCCTGTGGGATGGCCAGATCTGCTCTGCTCACCAGTCAGTGCAGTCTGTGGTGTCCACTCTTCTATGGCACTGCTGCATCTCTTTGGGGAGGCCTTTAGGTTTGCCAGCAGTCACTGTATGTCTGCAGGTTTGAACTCTTCCTCCTATGCGTGGAGTCCCAACTCAGGGAAAAGATGCCACCAGCTACCATTTGTTTCTTCTTTGCTGAAGTTTTACTCTTCTTTCTTTGTGGCTTCAGTTCTCACTTCAAATCCTTCCTGGGTCCATCGGACCTACTTCCATTTGTCTTTCTCTATTTGAAGAAATAACACTCCAGACCAATACTGACCAAGAGTACTTACTGTGAATATTGAAATGTTCTTTTCTGTGCCTACCAATACAGCAGCTACTAGCCACATATTTCTGTTTAGCACTTGAAATATGACTACTGCGACCAAGGAACTGAAATTTCAGTTTAAAGTAAATTGTATGTATCTCTTGTTTTGGATATCATAACCTTAGGTGTATAAATTTTTTGACCTGAATAAAGTTAGCACAGTTAATGTATTGATTGATAATGTTGAAATTGTTCATTGTAGGTTGAAAAATTTAGCAGAAGAACTTATACAGACGCAGCAGATGCTGTTAAATAAAGAAGAGGCTGTTCTGGAGCTAGAGAAGAGAATTGAAGAATCTTCTAAGTCCTGTATAAAGAAGTCTGAGTGAGTAACAAAAGTTTTTGAAGGTAGAAAGTTTAATTGATCCAGTTTTACAGAAATAGGTCAGTTACATGGTATTATAGGCATAACATTTCTGAAAATGGAAATTTTTTTTAAGTTTAAAACTTGTGTAGTTTATTTTCTAGTATTCTATGAAAGTGACTGTTTTTATAAATATAGTGATTTTATGTCTCAATGTTTAAAGCTGTTTGAAGTATTTTCTGAAGAATCTTTGGTTTAAAGCTGTCTTTATTTTCCCACATCTGGTTTTTTTTTTTTTTTTTAATTTTTATTTATTTATTTATTTATTTTTTTTTTATTTAAAAGAGAATAAAACAAAAGGGGGCAGTACAGAGCAGATCAGAAGAGGACAACATAGGCAACACAGTACTTTACATTAAGTCAACTGGACATCAACATTATCTAACACCATATCTCTTACTCTGCTATAGTTGAGCATAGTTTCAATTACAATAATATCAAACATAACACAATAGTATAAAGCCATGCATTTAGTGAAAGAATTCCAGGGCTTTCTGAACCGAA
>PVJX010030607.1:0-10837 GCA_004027295.1 Dolichotis patagonum
GCTGGACCCACCCTTCCACCGGGAACATTGGGCTATAGTGGACTATCATGCTGGCTCGATGAGAGGCTCAGGAACCCCTCACCCAAACAGAAGACTCATCAGGCTTCAGTCAGTGTGGTGAGTTTGTCCCTAAAATAGAGGTTTGCTGTGGGTAAATAGGAGTGGAAGTGAAACTTCCTCCAAGTGTAAGACCTTGGCTAACATGGCAAGAGAGTGGGCAACCCCTTCCCCCCACAGAGAACATCAGACAGGTTCAGGAGTGTGCCAATATCACCCCTCCCCAACTTAGAGGAAATTACAATAACTAATGAGACCCCCAGTGACACAGTAGGGCCTCAGCTGACACAAACACTATAGCCAGGGAGACCTGGTGACCTACCACAACCTGAAGATATAACAACAGCAGGAACTAAGAGTTGCCCAACATCAATACTTTTGGGCCAGTTAGCTCAGAAAGAATATAGTACCCACCCAATAGGCCCTGTAGGAGGAATTCAGGATTCTGGATCTCCTCTTCTTTGTGGTGCCCAGCAGTTTGACAAACATCAACCACACAGTAGGACCCTAAAACACACACTACAGAAAGTTGTGACTGTTGGGATAGAAAGACCAGATATTTACCCAAACAGTGAAAATGACTAAATGAAAAGGCAAAATGCAATCCTGAACATCTAGTCCATCATGGGCAAGTGCAGGCAATAATGAAATAGAGGACCCTAAAATTCATACACCAGAAATCTCTGAACTGATAGCAAATGAAGTACAGAAACAAATCCATGAGGCTATAGAGGAACTCAAATTGGAAATAATGTTTTATGTAAAGACAAAAGTAACAACCTTAGTAAATGAGCTACTCAACATAGCTAGAGAAGAAATAGACAAAAAACAACAGGAGCATGGGAAATTGTTTGAAACTTTGAATGAACAATGCAGAAAACAAGCAGAATCTATGAAACAAATTGAAAGAGATATGCAAGAAACAAAAAATTGTATTGAAACCTGCAAAGCCATTTAAATGAATCTGAGGATAAAATTTTGAACCTTGAGGACAGGACTGCAGATAGCGATCATGAAAGGATAGAACTTATAAAAACAACAAAGCAGCATGAAATGACAATCCAACAGCTACAAGATGATGCCAGGAGAATAGTTAGAGTAATAGGTATTAGTGAGGAGGCAGGAGACAATGCAAAGTATATTGCAAAGGATATTGCAAAGGATCACAGAAATAACGGCAGAAAATTTCCTTAACATGGGGGAAAAATCAGATATACAAATAAGTGAGGCATATAGAATGCCACACAGTCATAACCAACATAAACCTACACCCAGACATATAATAATTAAGATCTCAGACATACAGCATAAAAACAGAATACTAAAACCTGTTAGAGAAAAGACACAGCTCACCTATCAAGGAAGGCCTATTAGAATCACAGCAGACTTCTCAGCACAAACCTTCAGGTTAAGACAAGCTTGGAGTGAAGTATTTCAAGCCCTAAAAGAAAACAACTTTCAATGCAGACTGGCATACCCAGCTAAAATGTCTTTCAAGTTTAATGGAGAAACATGATCCTTCCATGACAAAGAACAACTAAAGAAATTCTTATCCACCAAACCAACCTTAGAAAGAGTGCTGAAAGACATCCTAGGTAGAGATAAAAATGACCACAATCTCCAGAATAACAACAGAAAGAAATCACCAGGCTGGACAAGAAAGTAAACAAGAGAGAAAAGCAGGAAACTAACAACAGTAACACAACATGGCAAAGTCAAGCCAGTACATGTCAGTGATATCCATAAATGTAAATGGGCTGAATTCACCCATCAAAAGAAACAGGTTGACAGAATGGATCAAGAAACAGGATCCAGGGCACTGAGCAAACCAGCAATCAGCCTGTGGTCCTGGTAAGTGGCTGTTGTGTGGCAAGCCGTGGCCACCCCAAGGCAAGAAGCAAGAAGCAATAGCATTTCCTGAGATTTACGTCATGTTGGAACTTAGGGCTCTGAGCAAACCAGCAACCAGCCTGCTGCCCTGGTAAGTGGCTGTGATCTGGCAAGCTGTGACCACCCCAAGGCAAGAAGTAAGAAGCAATAGCATTTCCAGAGATCCGTGTCATGTTGGAACTTAGGGCTCTGAGCAACCCAGCAAGCAGCCTGCTGCCCTGGTAAGTGTCTGTGGTCTGGCAAGCAGCGGCCACCCCAGGGCAAGAAGCAAGAAGCAATAGCATTTCCTGAGATCTGTGCCATGTTGTAACTTAGGACACTGATCAAACCAGCAACCAGCCTTCTGTCTACCAGGGCTTGGGCTGAGAATGAGACATACTGTATCTCCCCCCTCTCCCAGTTATCAAGTGGGATTCAGGGAACCGGGCATCTCTTGAGAGGTTGACCATAGCTAATGCAGTGAGTGGGGGGAATTTCTTTCTATTATCTCTTTGAAGGCAGATATTTTTATTGTTGTTTTGCTTTGTCCTTATTAACAGTATTGCTCTCTTCAATATTCTGTTTTGATAAGTTCTATATTATTGTGTATTTCTTTTGATTTTGCTATACCTGATTGAAAGCACAACTATTGTGAAGATAATGAGATATACAATGGTGCCTCTTACTGTTGTCCTGGTGACCTGCTGTGATGTTCTGTACCAATTTCACTACACTGTCTCAATTGGATTTACTCCATCCTGTTTTGTTGTATATTAATATCTCCAAGTTAATAAAAAATTAAATAAAAAAACAATATAATGTGAGAAAATAGGGTACCAAAATACCTCCAAAAACTCCCAACTCCACCAAAGCTGATCCATGGGACATGGATGAGGAGAAACTCAAAAACAAAACAACAAAATTATATAAGGTGATTAAAAAGGAAATAACAACAACAAAACAGGTCAGTAAATTACTGAGCAAGCTGAAACATGATGTAAATAAACAGATAATGGACTTAAAAAGCAAAAGGAGGGAAAGAAAGTGCTCTAAAGGATATAACTGCATGTATGTTTAAGTGTGTAGGATTGATAACCATATTACTAAGTTTTTGTTGGATCATTGAACAGAACTGTTTGCAGCCTCACTGTTTGAATGTCCACTTTGTATGCCTTAATTTTGTAACATGAACAACCATTTCTAAGAAGACAATATGTAATTTATCAACTAGCAATTTCTTACTGTTTTTTTGAAAATCTGTTTTATTTCTACCCTTTTTTCTGTTTTGCTTTTTTTCTCTTTAAATAAAATTAATTAAAAAAAGAAACAGGATCCCACAATATGCTGTATACAAGAAACACATCTGACTCAAAAAGAAACTCATAGATTAAAAGTCGGATGGAAAACAGTATTACATGCAACAGGATCCCAGAAAAATAGCAGGGGTAACAATTCCATTTGCAGGCAATATGAACCTCAAACCTAAAATGATTAAAAGAGACAAAGAAGGTTACTACATACTTGCAAGTGGAAAAATTCAAGAGGAAGAAATAACAATTGTAAATATATATGCACCACATGCAGGAGCACCCAACTATATAAGACAGATACTAAAGGACATGAAAAACCAAATACACAAGACCATAATTATACAGGGGACCTTAAAAGCTCACTGTCACAAAGAGACAGATCAACTAGACAAAAAATCAGCAAAGAAATAATAGAACTGAATCATACCTGTGAGCAATTGGACTTGGTAGATGTTTACAGAGTGTTCTGCCCATCCACATCAGAACACACATTCTTCTCAGCTGCCTACTAGACATTCTCCAAAATAGACCATATATGATCCCATAAAACATTCTTAAGTAAATCCAAAGGTATTGAAATTATCCCATGCATACTATGTGACCATAGTGCGCTGAAATTGGAAAATAATGGCAAAGGAAATTGCAAAACCAGCATAAATACATGGAAATTAAATAACTACCTTTTGAACAACCAGTAGGCTACAGATGAAATTAAGAAATAAAGCAATACTTAAAATTCAATGAAAATGCAGAAACAACCTATTGTAACCTATGGAATGCAATGAAAGTGGTCTTAAGAGGGAAATAAATAGCAATAAATTATCACATCAAGAAAAAAGAATGAACACAAATAAACAATCTAATGCTTCATCTCTAGCTTCTATAAAAAGAAAAAGAAGTTAAATCTAAAATTCATAGAAGAGAGGAAATTATAAGGATTAGAGCAGAAATCAATGCAATTGAAACTACAAAGAATTAATGAATCAAAAAGCTGTTTTTTTGAGAGAATAAACAAAATTGACAAACCTCTAGTTAACCTTACAAAGCAAAAGAAAGAAAAAACCCAAATTCATGCAATAAGGACCAAAAAGGGGGGAAATTACTACAGATTTCATGGAAATACAAAAGATCATGAACACCTACTTTGAAAATCTCTACTCACATAGAGAGGAAACACAGAGGAAATGGACAAATTTCTAGAAACATATGAACTACCAAAGCTCAACCAAGAAGATAGAGTAATGTTGAATATCAGCTATTGAAATTGAAAACATATTAAAAAGCTTGCCAACAAAGAAAAGCCCATGTCCTGATGGATTCACAGCTCAGTTCTATAAGACATTTAGACAAGACTTGATGCCAACACTCCTTAAACTCTTCAATGAAATTGAAAAGAAAGCAACTCTACATAATTCTTTCCTGGAGGCAAGTATTACTCTCATCCCAAATCCATAGAAAGACCCAACCAAAAAGGAGAACTATAGGCCAATCTCACTAATGAACATAAACACAAAGATTCTCAATAAAATACTGGCAAATAGAATGCAACAAATTATCAAGAAGATTATACATCATGACCAAGTGGAGTTCATTCCAGGAATGCAAGGATGGTTTAACATATGCAAATCAATAAATGTAATGCACTACATCAACAGAGCCAAAAACAAAAACCACATGGTCATCTCAATAGATTCAGAAAAAGCTTTCGATAAGGTCCAACACATGTTCATGATAAAAACCCTTCAGAAACTC
The DNA here is from genome assembly GCA_004027295.1 of Dolichotis patagonum. Taxonomy (NCBI): domain Eukaryota; kingdom Metazoa; phylum Chordata; class Mammalia; order Rodentia; family Caviidae; genus Dolichotis; species Dolichotis patagonum. The sequence continues at coordinate 4,989 of PVJX010030607.1, forward strand.
AGAATACATGGTGTCTACCTCAACCTTATAATGGCCATCTATGACAAACCAACAGTCAATATTATACTGATTTAACAAAAACTGAAAGCTTTCACTTTAAAATCAGGAACAAGCATGGATGTCCACTATCATCACTCCTTTTCAATATAGTTCTGGAAACACTAGCCAGGGGAATCAGACAAGAGAAAGAAATAAAAGGAATAAAGATAGTAAAGGAAGAATTAAATTATCACTATTTGCAGATGACATGATACTCTATATAGAAGATGAAAAAATTCCATTAAAAGACTACTAAAGGTAATAAAAAATTCAGCAGTGTAGCTGGATACAAAGTCAATGGTCAAAAATCAACAGTATTCCTTTACACAAGCAAGAAATTCACCAAGAGAGAAATTATGGAAATATCACCCTTCACAATAACATCTAAAAAAATGAAATACATAGGAATCAACCTAACTAACATTGCAATTGAACTATATACTGAAAATTATGCTACGTTAATAAAGGAGATTGAAGAGGATATTAGAAAATGGAAAGATGTTCCATGCTCTTGTCTAGGAAGAACCAATATCGTGAAAATGGCCATACTCCAAAAACTGTTATACAGATTTAATGCAAGCCCAATAAAAATACCATTGACATACCTCAGAGATCTAGAGAAAATACTCCTAAAATTCATTTGGAAACAGAAGAAACCTAGAATAGCAAAGGCAATTCTGGGCAATAAAGGCAAGGCAGGAAGCATCTCATTTCCTGACTTGAAACTGTACTACAAAGCCACAGTAATCAGCATGGTACTTTCAGACAAATAGACCTGAGGATCAGTGGAACAGATTAGAAGATGCAAGTATAGGTGCAAAGACCCTCAGCCAGCTGATATTAGACAAAGGGGCAAAACATGTTCACTGGAGGAAGGATATCTTCTTTAATAATTGTTGGAAAAATCGGCTCTCCACATGCAGAAGACTGAAACTAGATCCATGCCTATCACCATGCACAAAACTAAAGTCTAAGTGGATCAAAGTCCTAAACATTAAAACAGAAACACGAAAGCTACTAGAAGATAAGGTAGGTAGAAATTTTGGAGACATAGAGGTAGGCAGAGAATTCATGAACCAAATACAAACTGCATGGGAAACCCATCAGAGAATCAACAACTGGGATCTCATATTATTGAAAAGTTTCTGCACTTCAAAAGAAATTACCAGCAGAATGAAAAGAAAACCCACAGAATGGGAAAGAATTCTAGCCAGCAACCCTGCAGATAAAGGACTTATATCAAGAACATATAAAAAATTGAAAAACATCAAGCCGCTCAAATTCAAAGACCCTCTCCAAAAATGGGCATCTGAGATGAACACACAGTTCTCATATGAAGATATTCGAATGGCAAATAAATACATGAAGAAATGTTCACCATCACTGGTCATTCAGGAAATGCAAATTAAAACAACACTGAGATATCATCTCACTCCGGAAAGAATAGCTGCCGTCAAGAAATCAACTGATAACAAATGTTGGCGAGGCTGCAGGGAAAAAGGAACACTGCTTCACTGTTGGTGGGAGTGCAGACTGGTGCAACCACTGTGGAAATCATATATCTATATATATATAGCCCAATTTGTAATAGCTCAATCTTGGAAACAACCAAGATGCCCACCAAGTGGAGAGTGAAATAAAAAGATGTGGTATTTTGACACAGTGGAATATTACTCAGCTATAAAAAGGATGATCTTGAGGTCTTCATATGGAAATGGAGACAACTTGAAACTATCCTCATTAGTGAAATAAATAAGAATCATATTTATAAATATCACATTGTGTCTCTAGTGTAAAAAGTAATAAGTACTGTAGGAGTGATAAAACCCAAAATGTGTAATTGCTTCTGTAAAAAAAGAGGAAAAGAAAGTATTCTAAAGGATACAACTGCATGTGTGTTTAAGTGTGAAAGATAGATGACCATATTACTGTTTTTGTTAGATTGTTGAGCAGAACTGTGAACAGTCTTACTGTTTGAATGTCTACTTTGTATGCTTTAATTTTGTAACTTGAAGAACTATTTCCAATGATGACAGTATGCAACTTATCAAGTGGTGATCTCTTAGTGTTCTTTTTGTTGTTGTTGTTCTTTTTTTATTTCCCCTTTGGAATTATGTATTGTTGCTACTCTCTTTCTATTTTGTTTGGTTGGTTTTTTTCTTCTCTTTAAATAATAAAAGAGAACTGATTATATAATGAAATGAACAACTACTTTGAAGAGACACTACAGTACCCAGTACAGATTCCAGAGTGTCACGGTTTAAAATCCAGCAATAGAATTATTCTTTGTGCAGAGGAATTTTAGTCTGTTTTGTATTGTTTAATTTCAACATATGTGAAGGTATGGACAACTATTTTGAAGAGAATGGGAGACACTATGAGAGCCATTGTTGACTTCCATATTGTCTGGTCTGGAAGATCTAAGACACCTTCATCATCCTGTTTGGATCGGCTTTATGCTATGTTGTTTTGTATGAATTCACTCTATGTGAAGATATGGACAACTATTTGGAAGAAAACAAAAGACAGTATGATAGATAATGAAGGTCTCTGGTTGTCTTGCTTTCAAATTTATGTCTCTTACATTGCTTTCTTATGTTCTGTTTTGTTGTGTTTAATTTTACCCTCCTTAAAATAAAAAAAAAAGACTTCAAAATCTTATGGAACCAACAATAGTTACCATAATGTTTTTTGTTGTCTTCAAAATAGCTGCAGATACTTTCACACATAGTAAAAATTGAACTTAATAGAATAGAAACAATAAAGCCAAAGCAGTGAATGCAATAAAGGATTTTGAAACAAGCCACTAGTGAATCCAAAATGGTTACCATGGTGTGTCTTAGTTATCTTTCAAATAGTTGTTTGTGCCCTCAGATTTAACAAATCAAATGAAACAAAAGAGGATAAAACCCAACCCAACAAAACAATGAAACTGATATGGTTTCCTGGCCAGGATCGCTTGCTGGTGATGCCTGGATCTTTACCCCAGTGCAGTCCAGGAATGGTGCTGACTCACTGAGAGAGGTTTGGGTGTGGCTGCCCCCACTCTGGCAGCAGTTGGCACATGGTTTTGCTTTCCAGGTGGGGATCACCTCCTGCCCACTACTTTCAGTTTTTGAAACAACAGTTTTGCATCCTTTAGAACTGGATAAAAAATTGATTGGTCCCAGGATATGTTTCGGTTTTGCTTTGATTTATCCCAACTCAGTGAATGTAAGAATTGCTTTTTTTGCATCATTGATGAATATTTTCCCTCCTGTTGCTCATGTCAATCCTGATCCTGTCAAATGGTGGGGGCAGCCACTAAGAGGTGTGATCCTGTCATCTCCACTGAAGCAGGTGTTTCTAGTGTCCCTTTGCTCACACTGTTGTCCTTGTCAGTTCTCTCAGTCTTCCTTTACTTTTGTTTCTCAAACTGACTAGCTATGTCACATCACTCCTGTATTGTCACTCCACAGTTGTGGATGGTGAAGGAAAAGTGACTGTGGCAGAGGAGACACCAAGATAGAAAGGATATGTCTCTCTATTGAGTAGATTTTTGGAGAATATTTTACATGTTGAGACTGAGACTCCTAATTTCCTACCTTGCATTCTTTTAAAAATATTCATAATAACTAAATATTAGTTTTGTTGAGGGTGGTGAAGTACTCAGATAAAATATTACTCAGGCTTCCTTATAGCAGGTGAGAATAAGATTATGGACAATGATATACTCAGAAGTTATTAGTTAACTATAGTTTTATTGCAGTAAGTTAGCTATCCAGAATTTATAATCTTGCCTAATCAAACCTTTCTACCCCTTGACCAACATCTTCCCAGTTTTCAGACTCCACAGTGACTGTTCTATAATCCATAGCAATCCCTATTCTAGTCTATTTTATGTTCTACATATGTGAGATTAAGGTATGATCTTTTGTAGTGTCTGGCTTATTTAAGTTAGTGTAATTTCTTCCAGGTTCATTCATGTTGCAAAAAATATTGACAAGTTTTCTTTGATTTTTTTAAGGAGAAATTTCCCTTTCTCCTTTCCTCCCTTTTTTCTCCCTCCCTTTGTCTCTCTTTTCTTTTTTTCTTTTTATCCAATCCATCCATTCGTCTGTCCTTCCATTCTTTATAATCCATTGACAGATATTTAAGGTAGATTGATATTTTGGTTATTATGAAAATGCTGAAGTACATGAATATGGGTGTGTAGACTTTTTGATACTGACCTTCATTTTTGTGAATATATCTAGAAATGTGGATTGCTGCCGTGTAGGGTAGTTCTATTTTTAACCTTTTAAGAAAACTCTATATAGCTTTCCTTGAAGGCTGAGCCAGTTTATATTCCCAAGAGTGTATAATGATTCTTTTTTCCCCAAATGCTCTCCAAGACTTATCACTGGTCTTTCAGATAGTACCATTCTAGCAAGTATGGGGTGTTATATTATCATAGTTTTGATTTTAATTTCCCAGGTACTCAGTGAAGTTTTACACCATTCCATGTATGTGTTGATCATTTGTATATCTTCTTTGAAGACATTTATGTTGCTGGTATTTTGTCAAGCTTTGTCCCCCCAAAAAAGCCTTTCATTTAAACATTTGGTTACGTAAGATCCTTTTACATTTTGGATATTAACTTTTTCCTGGGTTAATGTTTTGTAATTATTTTCTCCCATTCCATAGGTCATTGTCTCATTCTGTTGATTGCTTTCTTCACTGTGCAGAATATTTTTATTTTGATTCATTTCCATTTGTCCATTTTTGCATTTGTTGCCTGTACTTTCAATGTCATACCAGAAACTCATTACCAATATCAACATTAAGGGACTTGTCTACATATTCTTCCCGGAGTTTATGGTAGAAGGTCTTAATATTTAAGTGTTTAATCCATTGTTTTAAGTTTTAATGAATCCACTTGCATTATTGCAGCAACCTTTTACAGAGCAGCAACTGCAATACTCAAGGTTAAAACATTTAAAAAAGCATTTTTGTGACAGTCATAGTGCAGCATTATCAAACTTTACATTTTCAAACTTAGTAGATAATCATCCACCAAAGTTCAAATCTTTAAGTTATTTCCATAGACTTAAAAATGTAATGTCAGAAAGCAATATAAAAAGAGTATGACAAACCACTAAACCTGAAATACAAAGAAGATAGTGTAACCAATATATATTTGATTTACTTAATGATCAATCATCTTTAAAGTAATGTTCACATTTTTTTCACCTATAGGAATAATTAACTGAAATGCCATTGTGTAATTATTTATTTCCACATTACCACCAATGATTAGAATTAAAAACCTGACATTATAATAATCAAACCTCAGCATAAAGTTGAATTAACAATTTTAACACTAGCTAGCATCTTAAGACTTGTTTAAATTTTTAGAGTACTAAAAATAACCTTGAAAATTTTTGCCCTGGTATCTAGTGCTAAGTGCAAGTAATGCATTTTTTAAAGTGAAATGTTTCTTATATTATTTCACAGACAATATCATCCTCCCTTCATTATGTATATTTAGATATATTTGTGTGCTTTTTACACACATGTATGATGCATAACATTTGATTCCTATAATACAGATCACAATGATGTTTTTCTGAATGGAAAAAAAATCTTAAATAAAAATAAAAAAAGGAAGTATACCTGTGCACACTTGAAGGTAGCAGCACTCAGTCCATTCCCTATTAACCATTTTAAAAAATTCACACTTGGTTCTCTTTACTAACACACGTGATACTCTTTACTGAATAACACATGTTATACTCTTTACTGAATAATTCTTTTCCCCCAAACACTTCAGGACTTGTAACTACAAATGG
>PVJX010030607.1:10937-21964 GCA_004027295.1 Dolichotis patagonum
AATTTTATAGATTTTCATCAAGATTCATGAGAATCTGTAAAATTCTCCATCTCTAAAACTTATCATGAATCATTCACAAGGATTTCAGATGAGTTGCTTTTCATTTTGTAATGGGTGATAGTTGTAGAAGTTACACTCTGGCCTTCAGAGGACTGCCTTTGATCTCCATGAAATCTTTAATCTCTTGATCTGATTTTGAACATTTATAAAAATAAAATAAAAATTAATGAACCATGATCACTTTAAGCAAAATACCAGTAACATAAATTTCATAAATACAGAGACTTCTGTATCTGTATTTACATATACCTACAGATATGTAGACAATAAATCCCTTGAAATGTTTTAATGACATTCTTAAATAAAAAAATGAAAAACTTCATATTAATAATTGCCTATAAAGCTTTTAGTAACAGAACATATGCACTGTCAAAATTATACTAGTTGACCATGATGTCAAAACAGTATTTCAATCACACAAACCGTCAGTTTTTAACACAAAAGTTTTAACATATTAAGAATGGATTAAATTTCAGTGTTCAGAACAATCTGCTCAAACCTGAGTGTATGGAGATTACGTGTACTTCAAAATTGAATTAATTAAACTTAAAAGCATTTCACTAATAAACCAGTGGTTCATTTATCTATTTGATGAAGTATTATTTTAATGATTTATAATGAATTGTACAGTATAGTGAAATTCCACATAGTGCTTATTTAACTATATGATTAAATAACATTGCTTTGTTTAAATTTCCTCCAGAAAAATCTGTTATAATTTCCTAAAAGTCCCTTGGATTTGAGGAAAATTCCAAGTTAGGATGAATATCTCTTAAAATAAATACAAATGATCTTGATTTTAATTTAGAAAATGACATAGTAAAGCATACTAAAGCATAGTAAATAGATATACCAGGTAAATTGTCAATCCACCCTATTGTTTTTAAAAAAAAGACAGAACAACAACCAAATGGAAGTTTAAAAGGTAACTTGTACCTTTTCTTTTCTAGTTGTATATTTACATATATTCATACAAACCTAACCTTGCGGTTCATTTTTTGGTTATCCCCCCCTCCTTTTTTTCACGTTGCAATAGACTTAATTATCACTTTTTATATCTAACAGATACTTCTACAAAATGTAGGAAACATATAGCACTCAACAGTAATTTGTCAATTGAAGGTGAAAATCAGGGTCCATTTTAAGGTAAAAGAGACTAGAAATAAAGTATCTGAAGGCAAAGTTTGACATTCTACAAGTTTATAAAAACAGGATATATTGATGAATTTGATTAGTTTCAGAAGGCACCTCAAGGCTAATGGCTTTCATCAATCAAAAAAAATAACCAAACACACACTTTTGTTGCAAAGCAAAATTTTATTGTCATGAACGTCAGTCTAATGAGAGAATCACAGTTCATAAACCTGAGATATAGAATGACTAAAATTGAAGACTCCATATATATCTATATCATCTATATCTATATCTATATCTATATCTCAATGGAACATCTTTCCTGTGTTCCATTGAAATAGTGAAATAAATGAAATAGTGAAAGAAATGTCAGAGTTTTCCATTACCATTGTTTGTTTATTTTAAAAAGCAAAACAGAAAAAAGGACAGAAATGATATAGAATTTCAAAAAAGAAAAAAAGTAGAGGATTAACACTAGCTAATATGTTGAATATTGTTATCTGATAACTAGTTGACAATAGATATTGTAATAATGAAAGGGAAAGAAAGTGCTCAAAAGGACAGAACTACTGGGATGGGGAAAGGAAAAAAAGAAGAAAGGAAGAAAGGCAAAGATTATATGTATGTTGGTAAACATGTATAAATGTAGTATTATATGTACACTAGATAGGTAACTATACTACTAATCTGTCTTAATTCAGCAAAAAGAACAGTTTGTGCTGTCATTGATTGATCACAGTTTGCCATTGTAATGTTAATATGTCATTGAAGATTTCAGTCACTTCAGCAGGCACTGACATACCATTCTGAAGGGCAGTTTGCTGTGTTGAACATTTAAGAATGGAAAGTAAGGATAATTTGATGTTTCTTAAGACCCAGGAGGATTGGTGGTAGGTCCTTGTATGGAATTTCTAGCCATGCCATGTAGAGAGCACTGAACACAGCACTCTTTCATGCAACTGAGAGACTCATGACAATAATATTTGCTGTACTTGAGAATTTCTTTAATAACTCATTCAACCTAATCTGCTGGTAAGTCATAGTCTTATAAAGTTCACGCTCATTATCTGTTATCCACCGTGGTTCATCTTCTTTCATTTTACCTGCAATATCTTATTCTTTGTCATTGTCATAAAGTCTGTATGACTCAATCATTTCAACAAATGCTACAATATTTTCTTTCTTTGGTGTGGTACTAATATCTCCCAGGACCATGATATCAGAGAAGTCTATTTGGAACTTGTTAAGCAAAGTAACAATTACTTCTGATCATGGTTTATTCTGCTTATTTTTCCATCAATGAACATGCTGATCTTACATTATTTCCATTTTTTCTTGGTAGTCAAAAGATAGGGTATTAATAATGTCAAACATCTATCATCAAAAAACCACCAGAAATCAATAGTATTCTTTCTTTGTTTTTTCCGAAACTGTGTACTAGCTTTCACAAGCTTTTGATTAGCTGCATTTAAGGGTAAAATAAGGTCTTTCAATTATTTTTCAACAGTGATTGGGCTGGAGCCTTGCCATTCTCTTCCTTATCTTGATGTGTAATAGACTTTTCACCAGATGTTTTGGAAGTATCTAAGTCCAAGTTTTTACTATAGTCCACATTTAGTGCCACATCCTTGGTGCCAGGAGATTTCACTTGTGATAATAACAATTCTTCTTGTCTGTGAAGGTGGGGTATAGCCAGACTTTTAAAGGGGATAACCACCTCTCCATACTGCATGTCAAAGGCATCATCAAATAAATTTATATACGTATCCACATCCCTCATATCTGCTGGCAACCTCTTTCTTAAACCCAAGGATGAGTGTGTTTAGTTCCATATGACCATGACCAGAAGCCTATACCAAGTACTGTGCACATTCTCTCAAGTCATCTGCATGTACAGGTGCATAAAAAGCCTTCATTTTGTTTTGAATAAGCCAGTGCTGATATTTGGCTTGATCCACGGACATCTCTTTCATCACTTGTATTCTAGGGCCCACATGCACATGGCCACAGATCATCAAACCAACATTTTTCATGAAATTGTGAACATGAGAGAGTTGAGTGTAAGTTTGGAGAATCTGTCATAACAAGACTCTGTGGCCTAAAGTTTTTAACATGGTCTTTTACTCTATTTAATCTGTTTAAAGTTAATTTTTTGAGTGATGTAAGGAAGGGTTCACTCTCATTATTTCCCAGATAGTACTGTTGTCAAATGATGATTGACTATACATGTGAATATGATTTGATTTATGGAAACTTCATTCTTTTTCATTGGTTCATAATACCATGTTTTGATTACTACAGTTTTAGCTTGAAGTTATGAAGTGTAATACCTTCAGCTGTATTCTTTCTCAAGATTGCTCTGGTAACTGTGATATTTTTTGGGTCCATAAAAATTTCAGAATTATTTTTTCTATCTCTGTGAAAAATTTTATTGGTCTTTTGATCATAATTATGATGAATCTGTTTATTGCTGGGTACTATGGATATTTGAACAATATTAATTCTGATATAAGAATATGGAATATCTTTCTATTTATTTGTGTCTGAAACTTTTTCATCCTTGTCTTAACATTTTTCAGTATACAGATCATTCACTATGTTTAAGCTTATTTGCATTATATTAATTTTAATGCTATTGTGAAGGAGATTTATGTCTTAAATTCTTTTCAGATTGTAGGTTGTTAGTGTTTGTAAATGTAACTGGTATTTCTATGTTGGTTTTGTATGCTGCAGTTTTACTGGATCTATTCACTATTTTATACAGTTCTTTCTTATGATGAGATTTTAGTTTTTTTTCTTTATATGTGACACATATGTCATCTTCAGTCAGAGATGAAGAAATTCAGTTCATTCCTTTTCAATTTGGATTCTTTTTACTTATCTTATTGTGTTGGTTAGGATGCTTAGCACTATGTTGAAAGAAGTGGTAAGGATGAGAATCCCTTTCCTGTTCCTAAACTTAGAAGAATATCTTTCAGATTTTCACCATTGAGATTCTTTTTAGCTGTGGGCTTATGATACATTGCCTTTATCATTTAAATTATATTCCTTCTTTTCATAGTTTATTGAGAGTTTTTAAAAATATGAATGGATTTTGAGTTTTGCCAACACCTTTTCTGCATCTACTGAGATGAGTGTGTGGTGTTTGTTCTTCATTTTATTGATGTGGTATAACACATTTACTGATTTACCTATAATGAATACTTCTTGTAGCCCATAGATAAATGCTACTTGATAGTGGTAGGTATAGCCCTGTTAATGTGCCTTTGAAATAATTTTTCTAGTTCTGAGAATATTTAGATGTGTGCTCCTCATGGACATTGGATTGTAATTTTCTTTCCTGAGGATATCCTTTTATGGTGTAGAAGACCAGAAAAGTCAATAATACCAGTTTGCAAATGTTCTGCCTTTTTAAAATATTTTGATTATGAGAAACATTGGCATCAGTTCTTCTTAAATAGTGGAATTTATCACTGTACTGATCTGTTTTTCTTTAATTTGGAGAAGGCAGTTTTTAAAAATGCTGATAAATATCTTCACTCATTATTAATATTTTCATATTTTTTTATTTCTTTAATTATAATTTTTACTTTTATTAGTATGTGTTTGCAGTATATAATACACTTATTGTAGGGAGTTAGTATAAGTACTTAACAAATCTTAATTCTGTTTTTTTCCAATTCATCTTTCCTCCCTCCTTTTCTATCTTATTCCCCTTACCATTTGTAAAAATCTATCTCTAGTTTTCCATTTTTATAATTTTATTTTGCAGATGGAGACTGTTTACATAGTTTGGGCTCACCTTGAACTTAATGTGTATCCCAGGATGGCCTTGAACTTGTGGCAGCCCTCCTGCTTCAACCTCCCAAGTGCTAGAATTACAGGTGTGCACTAGCATAACTGGGTCAGGTTATTTTTTAAATCCCATTTCCCTCCTTACCCACTCCTGTACATCCATCTCTTGTTTTTCTTCTCATTTGAAAAGCCCTCCCTATTTTGTATTATATGTGTTTATTTTTGCTTTTTATTTATAGTTTTGGTTTCTTATGTAAGAGAAAACATGTTATAAACTTGTGTGTCTGATTCATTTTATTTAATATAAGGTCTCAAGGTGCACCCATTTGTCAACATATGGTTCAAGTGTATCCTTTATACTGACAATGTAATGCTCTATTGTGTATAAATACTACATTTTCTTTATCCATTCATCTGTTGATTTTATGGGCATACAGACCATTTCCAAGATTTAGCAATTATCAGTTGTGGTGCTTTAAACATGGGTATGTGTGTGTCACTGTAATATGATGTCTTCCTTTGGGAAAATGCCCAATGTCAAATGGAATTTCTAGTTTTAATTTTGAAGAATCTCTGTGTTGGTTTCAATAGAGGGTGTGTTAGTTTACATGCTCACCAACAATGTAGAATGGTTCCTTTTTTCCTGCAGCCTTGCTAGCATTTGTTATTATTTCTTTTTGATAATCATCTTTTCTGTAATAAGATGGAATCTTAATGTTGCTTTAATTTGCATTTCTATAATGACTAGGAATGTTGAATGTTTTTCATGTATCTTTTGGCCATTTGTACTTCTTTTTTTTTCTTTTTAAAGATGTACCTATTTATCTCAGTTGCCTATTTTATTTTCATTCAACCTTTCATTTGGGTGAGTTTAATTTTTGAATTCTTTATATAGTCTAGGTATTAGTCCTCCTCCAAGGAATAGTTCTCAATCCCCCCCCCCCATTTTGCAGGTTGTCTCTTTGTCATTTCCTTTGCTGTGCTGAAGCTTTTTAATTTGGGGTCATCCTATTTATGGATTCTTGGTACTATTTCTTGTGCCACTTGGGTTTGTTCATAAAGTCCTTCATTATGCCTATGTCTTCAAGAGTTTGTCTTACAGAAGATTGTTCCTGTTTTAACATTTAAATCAATGGTCCATTTTGATTTTTGTTTAATACATGATGAGATATATAGGTTTAGAGTCAATCTTCTATATGTGGATATCCAGTTTTCCCAGCACCATTTATTAAAGAAGCCATTTTTCCCTAGCGTATGTTTTTGGCTTCTTTGTCAAAGATTATATAGCTGAATATGCTTTGGGTTGTTTCTGCATTCTTTATTTTGTCCACTGACCCACATGTCTGCATTTGTGTCAATAACATGCTGTTTTATCATACTTCTAATATAACTTCAAATAAGATATTGTGGTGCCTTCTGCTTTGTTTTTGTTACTTAGGATTGCTTTTGTTATTCTGGGCATCTTCTAATTCCATTTGAATTTTAGGATTGTTTTCTATAGATCTATAAGAAATGTTAGTATTTTTATTGGGATTGAATTAAAACTATATAATAGCTTTGGAAGTAAGGACATTTTGACAATATTGGTCTTGTCTATCCAAGAACAGGGTATACATTTCTATTTTCTGATTTCCTCTTTGATTTTCTTTTTCAGAGTGATGTTTCATTGTAGAAGTCTTTCACTTTCTTAGGTTAATTCCTAAGTGTTTAATTTTTCTTGTTATTTTTGTGAACGGCATTGTTTTCCTAATTTTTTTCTCAGTGATTTTATTATTATTGCACAAGAACACTATTTTTTTATTTTAAAAATAAAAACAGAAAAAAGGAATAGAAATGATACATAGTTTCAAAAAATTAGGAAATTTACACTAGTTAGTATATTGTGTATTGTTATCTTCCAAGTAATTGTTCAGGTTATAAGATATAGGCACAAAAATAATCAGTCAAACAATGACAGCACAATCTGTTCTTTTTGATGAGCTAACAAAGATTGGTAATATAATTATTTATATTGCATATATATATATATATATATATACATTTATATATGCTTACCAAAATACATATAATATTTTCCTTTCTTCCTTTTCTCCTTTTCCATATCCCAATTGTTCTTTCTTTTTGAACACTTTCTTTCTCTTTCATTGTTATATGATCTATTTTATATTTGTAACATTACTTTTTCAGCCTTTTATTTTTTATTAGTTTTTTTATACTTGGGAGATAATACAATATTTACCAATGTGAATTTGATATTTTTCCCTTATAAGAATGGTCTAAAGTTGCTACCATTTACCTATAAAAGCCTCAAGATATTCCCCTTTTATAGCTGAGTAATATTCCATTGTATAAAAATACCACATATTTTTAAAATCCATTCTGTGGTTGATGGGAATTTGGGTTGTTTCCAAAATCTAGCTATTACAAGTTGTGCTGCTATAAAATGGGTGCACATATATTGCTGTAGCATGACATTTTCAATTTTTCTTGGAAAATACCAAGAAGCAGAAGAGCTGGATTAAATGGGACTTCCAATCCTAGTTTTTTGAGGAATCTCCACACTGTTTTACAGAGTGGTTGTACCAACAGTGGAGAAGTGTTCCTTTTTTTCCCTCAGTCCCGCCAACATTTTTTATCAGTTGATATCTTGATGGCAGCCATTCTTTCTGAAGTGAGACGAAATCCCAATGTTGTTTTAATTTGCATTTCTCAATGACCAGTGATGTTGAACATGTCTTCATGACATGATATATGTATGTATTTGCCATTTGTATTTCTTCATCTGAGAAGTGCATGCTCATCTCAGATATCCATTTTTGGAGTGGGTCTTTGAATTTGGTGGGCCTGATGTTTTTCAGTTCTATGTTCTTGATATACATCCTTTGTCTGATGGGCAGCTGGCTAAACTTCTTTCCAATTCTGTGGATTTTCTTTTCACTGTGTTGGTGATTTTTTCTAAAGAAAAAATTTTTTAATAAGAAGAGATCCCAGCTGTTGATTCCTTGAAGTACTTCCCATGCAGTTGGTGTTTTGTTCATGAACTCTCTGCCTAACCCTATGTCTTCAATTTTTCTACCTACTCTATCTTCCAGTAATATTTAGTGTTTCTATTTTAATATTTAGACCTTTGATCCATTTGAACTTTAGTTTAGTGCATGGTGATAAACATGGGACTAGTTTCAGTCTTTGGCATGTTGAAACCAACTTTCTCCAGCAGCATTTATTTATTTATTTATTTTTTCTTTTAAAGAGAATAAAACAAAAGAGGGCAGAACAAAGCAGATCAGAACAGAACAACATAAGCAACACAACCCCTTACAATAAGACAACTGGACATTAACAGTAGCTATCAAAATAACTCTTTCTCTGCTATAGTTGAGCATAGTTTCAAATACAATAATATCAAACATAACAAAACAGTATAAAGCCATCCAAAATAATGAAAGAATTACAGGAGATTCTGAAATACATAACATAGAATGATCAATGGCTACTATAATATCTCATTTTTAATAAAAATTTGTTTATACTAACACATATATTAAAATCCCAATAAGACACAACATGACAGAATTGATGGTAAGAGTAGAGTAGAAGCATGGTAGGACTTCTAAGGAAGACAATATTAAATCAGCAATGGTTGCTATAATGTTTTGTTTTCTTCAAAACAGCTGTTCATACCATCATGCATAATAAAGTCAAACAAAACAGAATAAAACCATTCCAACTGATGATTGAAAACATTGAAAGGCTTCAAAGCAATGAAATGGGAAATCAAGATTACCATAAAAGCTTATATACACTTACCAACTCTCATACTAGGGAGATTATATGGTATTTACACATGTCAGTTTGGTTTATTTCGCTTATGAGTATGGTCTCAAGTTGTGTCCATTTATTTATAAATATCTCAATGTGATCATTCTTTATAGCTGAGTAGTACTCCATTGTATAAAAATGCCACAACTTTTTAATCCATTCCTCAGTTGATGGGCACTTAGGTTTTTTCCAAGATCTGGCTATTACAAACTGTGCTGCTATAAACATGGGTGCACATATGTTGCTGTGTTATGATGTTTTCAGATCTTCTGGGAATATTCCTAGAAGTGGAATAGCTGGGTCAAATGGGACTTCCAAACCCAGCTTTTTGAAGAATCTCCAGATTGACTTCCACAGTGGTTGTACCAATCTACACTCCCACGAACAGTGCAGAAGAATTTCTTTTTCCCCACAGCCTCTTCAGCATTTGTTGTTGGTAGTTTTTTTTTTTATCCTGGCCATTCTTTCTGGGGTGAGATGGAATGTGTTTTTTAATTTGCATTTCTCAAATGACTAATGATGATGAACATTTATTTATGTATTTATTTGCCATTTGTATTTCTTCATCTGAGAACTGTGTATTCATTTCAGATGCCCATTTTTGGATTGGGTCTTTGAATTTTGAGGTCTGATGTTTTACAATTCTTTATAAGTTCTAGACAGAAGTCCTTTGTCTGAGGGACAGTCCATTAAGATTTTTTCCCAATTTGTGGGTTTTCTTTTCATTCTGCTGGAAATCTCTTTTGACATGCAGAAACTTTAGTAAGATATGGTCTCATTTATTGAAACTGGAAAGTATTTTCTGTGCGGTTTGATTCTTTTTCATGAATTCTCTACATACACCTATATCTTCGAGATTTTTACCTACTTTGTTTTCCAACAGATTTAGTGTTTCTGTTTTAATATTTAGATCTTTGATCCATTTAGATTTTAGTTTAGTACATGGTGATAGGCATAGGTCTAGTCTTACTCTTCTGCACATGGATACCAGTTTTTCCAACAACATTTGTTAAAGAGACTGATGTTCTTCCAGCAAGCAGTGAGTTTGTGGTTGTGGTTGTATCTTCCAATCTATTCCATTGATCTTCAGGTCTGTTTTTATTCCAGTAGCATGTTGATTTTATTACAATAGCTTTGTAGTATAATTTCAAGTCAGGGATTGTGATGCTTCCTGCCTTACATTTGCTGCTTAGAATTGCCTTTGCTATTCTAGGTCTCTTCTGGTTCTGGATGAATTTTAGGAGTGATTTCTCTAGATGTATGAGGTATGCTAGTGGTATTTTGATTGGGATTGCATTGAATCTGTATAGTAATTTTGGGAGAATGGCCATTTTCACAATGTTTGTTCTTCCTATCCATGAACAAGGAATGTCTTTTCATTTTCTGAGGTCCTCTTCAATTTCCTTTTTCAGGATATTATAATTTTCCTTGTATAGCTCTTTTACTTCTTTCTTGTGATTAATTTCTAAGTATTTCATTATTTTGGATGCTAGTGTTGAAGGGTGTGGCTTCTCTTATTTCTCTCTCAGTATTTTTGTTGTTAGTATATAGGAATGCTATTGAGTTTTGAGTATTGACTTTGTATCCAGCTACATTGCTGAATTTATTTATTATATCTAGGAGTCTTTCAATGGAGTTTAGGGGTCTTCTATGTAAAATATCATGTCATCTGCAAATGATAATTTAACTTCCTCTTTCCCTATCTTTACTCCTTTTATTTCTCTCGCTTGTCTAATTGCTCTTGCTAGTATTTCCAGTACTATGTTGAATAGGAGTGGTAATAAGGGAAATCCTTGTCTTGTGCCTGATTTTAAGGTAAAGGCTTTCAGTTTTTGGCTATTTAATATGATGCTGGCTGTTGGTTTGTCAATATGGCCTTTATCATATTGAGGTAAAGACCATCTATTCCAATTCTTTTTAAGGTTCTTATCACTAATGAGTGTTGGACCTTATCAAAAGCTTTTTCTGCATCTATAGAGATGATCATGTGGTTCTTCCTTTTGGCTCTATTGATATGGTGGATTACATTTATTGATTTACTTATGTTGAACCATCCCTGAATTCCTGGGATGAATCCTATGTTGTCAGGATGAATACTCTTCTTGATGATTTACTGCATCCTGTTTGCTACTATTTTATTGAGAATTTTTGCATCTATGTTCATTAGGGAGATTGGCCTATAGTTGTCTTTTTTTAGTTGGGTCTTTCTCAGGTTTTGG
>PVJX010030608.1:0-21907 GCA_004027295.1 Dolichotis patagonum
CACTCTATGCATGGCTTTATACTATTGTGTTATGTTTGATATTATTGTATTTGAAACTATGCTCAACTATAGCAGAGTAAGAGATATGGTGTTAGCTACTGTTGATGTCCAGTTGACTTAATGTAAAGTACTGTGTTGCCTATGTTGTCCTGTTCTGATCTGCTCTGTACTGCCCCCTTTTGTTTTATTCTCTTTTAAAAAAAAAAAAAAGAAAGAAAGGCAGGTGTCCACAGGCAAGTACACTTTCAAATAGAAACATCCGCCCGTGACACCATGTGTGTGCTGCAATACAAAATTCAGATTTCAGACTTTGAGGCTCCAGTCACAGCTTTATCTAAACTTGCTGCATGACATGATTTGCCATCTCTGGGCATTATGGTTCTCACCTTAACCCAGAGACATTAATTCCTAACACCTGCGGACATGGCAGACTCAGCAGTCTTTCTCCCATACCTGACCCAAACCAGAAGAAACCGCCACACCAGAGAGATGCTGAAATCACCACAATTGTTTCCCCATCACCTCTCAGTAGGAGAATAAATGGGCATATAGCTCTTCCATGGCCACCCAAGTGTAAGAGGAAGTCGGAAAAGGTATTCTGAGAAAAAAGTTTTCACTCCTAATAAAAGAAATATGAGGAAAAATTTTAATGGCATGGTGCTAGGAATTGTTGCAGTCATATTGAGACCAGGAGGCAAAAGGCAAAAAAAATACCACCGAAACACTCAGAAGATTTGCCAGTACTGAGCACTCAGCCAGCACTGTCACGGCCTTCCCAAAGGCTTTGCATTAGGGTCCAGATACATTCGGTCAAGTGTCTGGTTATTTGCAGCACAAGCTTTCTAAGTTTTGTATTATTGATTTAGAGTTTCTGAGAGGGTTAAATGGTACGTGGAGGCCCAGAGGTTAATTCTGCCTATGGATAATGCTGTCTTTAAACCTGTTTCCTTTCCTGTAAATCTTATTCCATTCCTCACAACAGTTACTGATTTATCTACCTCCTAACTAATTATGTCATTAGCTCCAGCCTGTTTGCTCACCTTCATTACATTTGGGAATGCTTACCTCATGGGGTTATTTCAAGAAATATGCAAAATACTGCAGCACATATCACTACAAGGTAAATCTTTTGCAGCAGAAATGGCAAATCCCAATAAAGTTCCAGAAATCCATGAGGTAGATGAAATTAGATTGGAAACCATCTTAGGTTCTTTTTAGAATTATGCATAAGTGAGAATCTGGCAGCATTTAGACAACTTAGCGAGAGAAGCGGGAAAATGATGACAATGAATCGCTACGTAAAAGGAGATAGGAAAGTCAGAAGGCTGTAGTTGTTTTGTTAAACAGGCTGACAGTTCCTAAAGAAATTTATTCATAGACTCATTATATGACCTTACAACTCTACATAGGTATAAACCAAACAGAACTGAAAATAGACATTGAAACAAACACTGTACTTACGCATATTGATGGCAGCACAGTTCACAGCAGTTAAGAGGTTAAGAAATAACCTAAAAGCCCATCAGCTGATGACTACATAACCAGCACATGGCATGTGCATAGAGTGGAGTACCACTTGGCCATGCAAGTGAGTGGAGCACTGAGACACGCCACAACATGAATAAACCTTGGAAACATCAGGCCAAGTGAAAGAAGGCAAGCATGAAAGAACATGCAGCAGGCATAAAAGATCTCCAGAGTGAGCAAAACTATAAAGACAGAATACAACTTAGTGTTGCCCAGGATTTGGGGTAGGGGTGAGGGAGAGGATTTGGGTGAGTTTTGGAGTGACAACTCATGGGCACAGGGTTTATTTTGGAGCTGAGAAGTGGGTTCTAAAATTGGCCATAGAAACAGCTACAAAATTCTGTGAATGTGGTACAGGCAAACAAATTGCACAGCTGAAGTGGGAACGTGTACGTTTTATAAGTTAAACCTCAAGCAAGGTGGTTGTCTGGGATACTTTCTTATCACTGAGACACAATCCACGATCCCCACAACTTCAAGGAGGAAAGTTTTATTTTGGCTCCTAGTTTGTAGAGTTTTCAGTCCACAGTCATCTGGTTCCAAGGCGGGATGGCATAGCAGAGGGACATTGCAGAAGAGAAAGCTCGTAGCTAGGTAGCAGGACTCAGAAAGAGGGATGGGGGGCAGGAAGGACATAGACCCTTCCAGGCCACCCCCTCAGGGACCCAACTCTCCTACCAGGCTTCGCTTCCCAACAACATCACATCCAGCTGTAAACCCGTCACTGGACCAATCCACTTGTAAGTATCCTGCCCACATGATGGAGTCACACCTCCCGAAAGCCTCACCTGTAACCACCTGAGGCTTTGGAGGGCACATCTAGATCAGAACCATTAGAGCAGGCATGGAGGAAAAAAACGATTTCAAAGTCCAAGGACTGGTAGACGTTCTCAGAATAAGAGACTGACCTTTGTATATTTGTGCAAATTACCCATGTATAGCCAAATCATTAAAGTTAAATGTGCAGTGGAGCATAGTATTTGGTACTATTATCCAATTCACCTGGGAAAAATTATAGCAAAAGAATTTAACAACAGTCAATATTCGGTATATTCTTTGTTCTAATTGGTGTAGCGATTCATGAACTTTACTGGATAAAATGCAAGAGAAATCCTTATTTGCACAATATTTGACTTCTATTTGAAGGTAACATTCCAATCAAGCTTTTTGTTGATTAGCTGATTAGCTATTCACTGAGAAGTGCTGGCACCTTTTGAAATGGCTTTGATTTCAGAGCTCCTTTACTGGTACCAATTATCTTAGAGAAAAAGCCATATTCTATCCATGTGGATTGGGACATGCTCGAAAATGCTGTGAAAAGATCTTTTGCATTTGATAATTCAAAGAACTCAAGGGTCCCAGAGGGATCCTTTTCTAACAACAGTACACATGCCCAGGTTAGCACACTCCCTCTCTCGTCAAAGTCCGGGCCTTCTAACATAAATGTTTCCAACAGGACTGAAAAAAATACGTCTCCAAGTTCCTTGTCTGGCTAGGTTTATTTGACAATATCTTTGCAATACTTTAAATAACATGACAGAAATTTCAGGGTGCAATCTCTTGAAGAATGAGAATGACAATGTACACCGGTTGAAGAGGCAAGATAAAGGGCGACCATGACCATCAATATCCCTTTGACCTGAGTTCAGCTATGCATAGACGCCCCTACACAGGGATCTGGCAAGGAAAGGTCGTTGACTTTAGCCTGATCTCAGCTCTGAAAGTTGCCTTTAATTTTCAGTATCGCCCACCGTGTCATTGTCTGAAACAAGATGTATTATTGTTTCTTCAAATACATTTGCTAACGCTGTATCAGGTAAAGTGAATTTTTTGCTTGGAACACTTACAATTCCGGCTCCTGTGGGAGCATTCTTCTAAGATCAAGAATTAAAGGGGCAGAGGGAGAGTTGCAGAGGATGACAGGCAAAGGAAGAAATCCCAGATGCTTCCTGCTGGCCCACAGCATCGACAACATTAATCAGTTGTTTCATTCTGCCAATGAGCTACGGTAAACAAATCAGTAAGGAACTCTGTTTGCCGTTCCTGCTTATGCTGCTAAGATTCTTAAGAGTCTGGAAGGTGAAATAGTGTCTATTTTCACTTACTAAAGTCTTATCCATCCTTTAAGACAGAGATCAAATATCACCCTTGCCACAAAGCCCTGGATGAGCACACCTGACTTCCAGTACCTACAGCTTCGAATACCAAGGACATTGCTGGACTTCACATCACAGTCCAGGGGCAAGGAATGTGCCTTGAAGTTTTGGCAGCACAGTGATGATACGCAGCAGTTTCAACCTAACCTTACTCTGAGGCTTTTTGCAGCACAGTATTTCTAATCCTTACAATCACTGTAAGGCCGAGGACGTGGAACAGTTAAATAACCTGGCTAGAATAGCATGTTGAATAAACCGATCTCCAAACTTAAGCCAGTGTGTATATTCCGGCTCATTTCCACCTTCCTCACTCCACCTAGCATGTGGTAGGTACTCAATAAATAGCGGGTCTATGACATGAACACTGATGATACCACTGTTTTATTAAATAACAGTGGGACATTAATGGAAATCTTAAAGACCAGAGTAACCACTGTGTTTCTCAAAAGTCCTGAGTTTCACGTCTGCCATAGACAACCTGGACCTTGAACGCTGGGATTAGCAAGAAAGATTTGTGGCAGAAATTATCAATGACTTCAAATTCAGCAACACTAGATACCACCATTTCTCTTTTTTTTTCTTTAAGAATAAGTGAAGCTATTCATTAAAAGCACGGTACATTTTTCAATGTGATTTACTGTCTGAGATCCAAGCTGATTAATCTGAGCGTGATAAAAATGTTTCAAAATATTACTACTCACAATTGACACTTGCTAAGGAAAACAGCATCTTTTGATAACAACACTTATTTAAATCTCATTACAAATTACATATTTTTATGTTGGGTTTGTT
Source organism: Dolichotis patagonum (assembly GCA_004027295.1). Taxonomy (NCBI): domain Eukaryota; kingdom Metazoa; phylum Chordata; class Mammalia; order Rodentia; family Caviidae; genus Dolichotis; species Dolichotis patagonum. The sequence goes on from PVJX010030608.1 coordinate 4,476, forward strand.
TAACTTTAAGACAAACAAAAAAAAAGAATTATATTTTTAGAGGTTAGTCAAGAATTCCAAAACATTTGTAAATTTTTCAGCTCTTTTAAAGGCCTTGGGGCAAGGTCTGGAAGTCAACTTGAAGCCTGTAATTTGTAGCAGAACAAATTCCACGGAGGGCTTGCATTTCTTGGGCTTCACAAACTGGAGTTTGTATCTCTTAATCTCTCTTTCCTGTGGCCACGTTCTAAGAGCTCTAGCTTCTAAAACATTACTGTAAATGTGATTCAATTTAAACTTAACTGTGATGAAACTAACTTCTTCAAGAGGCAGCTATTTGTCCTGGGTACCAACCCTGTACCTCAGACTAGTGGATAAACTTGTCGCCATAGTAAGATGGGGCATTTGGTGCTCAGAAGCAATGTGGTATTGTGACAAGATCAAAGTCTTTGGAAGAAAACAGTACTTTATGTGCCTGCACAGTTGTCTTCATTTTGTTTTTTCTTGTTTTGGGTACCAGGAACCCAGAACCTTGTGCTTGCTGGGTAGATGCTGTACCACTGAGATACATGTGGGGCATCAAACAGTAAATTAATACACAACAAAGATACATCAAATGCTCACTTTATGCTTGGCATTCTTTTAATGCTAGGCCTTATAACTACTAAGCTTCTCTTTCTTTATACTGAAGAATTCCAAGAAAGGATAACAAAATGTATTGAAGCTTCTAGCCAAGTGTCTGGAATACAGAAGGTGACTAACAAACAGTCGTCAATATGATATTTTTGTTTCTATGACAATGAAGCCTAGAGGAATCTGACCTTTACAGCTTGATATTATTTCTTCTTTACCTTCTTTAGTCATAAGCAATATGACTAAAGGTGAATTTTAATATTGAAGAATTATTACCCAAGACCAGTTTCAAAACTTATATGCTCACGTGAGCAGGCAAAAAATTGATTTAGTCACCTGAATATCTTCCACAATGCTAGCAGTTACCACTGTTAGAATGAATCGGCTGTTGGGAGTTTTACAGTAGTAACACTTGTGTTAAGTGCTTCCAGTTGCAAGTCAAGATGAAATCTGCTCCTAAACTGCACACACACAAAAAAATGCTTTGGCTCATGTCACTGAGAAGCAGAGAGACAGGTTTCAGCTGCTTCTTGATCCAGCTGCTGGATAATATCATCAATAACCTAGTTTCTTGCATTGCCACACTCTGTCTCACTCAGTGGCAACATCAGGAGAGATACTGTTAAAATCTAAATATGGTTGTAGGGGCGCTGACGTTATACACCGCCTCATTCACCCACAGAGCAGAGAGATACCCTTACGACAAGCTCCCAGCAAACACTGCCCCTAAGCCTATGTTTCAAATTACTTTCACGGGTCAACTGCTTTCATTTTTTAAGTCAGTAGATGTCTAGATCCAGGAAGGAAGCCAAGTCCATCGGATGAGATAAAATTCTTGTTCATCATTGTATTTACCATGTATATGTTTCCTCCGCTCTTCAAAGAGTGCAGATTAGTGACTGCGACTGCTCATTGGATCCTTAAAATAAACCCGGTCAGAATTTCTTAAACCTGCCCTGAGCTGTTGAGGGGAAATGGGGGAGGATCGCTAAAGGTCTTGTAAAATCTGACTGTGTCCTAGCCCAGGTCCAGACCCCCGATCACGGCCAGTGCCTGCCTTCCCTGTGGCTGCCCACTACCCTGGTGGACCCCTTCACTCCCTACTTTAAGTTCTGTGGCCACTTCGTGACATGACAACTGCTGTCTGTGACACAAGAGCCAGGGTTGACGTCGGGTGGCTCTGAGTCATGGCATTTGAAAAAGTAGCCAAGGTCAGGGATGTAGCTCAGCGGCGCAGCACCTGCCTGGCAAGCGCCAGGTATTCGATTCCCAATACCAAAAAAAATCCTAACCGAACAAGAAACCAACCCATTCCGGCAGGCTGAGGTGGAAGAGGAATTATTCAGCTCCACCCTGCTCTGTCCTCACGAAGCATACTCACGCTCAAAATGCCCAGGGCCATCTCATCTTCTAGGGCAAAATCTACTAGGATCTACTTTCTCACTTTTAGGAAAAGATTTCTATTGTTCTGGCAGCTTATGAAATGTTTTTGTCTATAATAAATTGCTTAATATCCATTATGTTTTGATACTAATTGTTTTTGTTTCCTATTTTTTTCTTTTAATACACATAGAATTTCAATTTATTTCTTTGAGTCTTGTAAACATAAATATTTTAAATGCCAATATAAAAAATTAGAGAATCAATGATATAAGATGGGGAACTTATGGTAATAATAAATGGGAAACCTCATTTAATAATAAACTAGGTAAAGTCTACATCAAGTGCTGCTATTGAGTGCGTGGCACCTGGAGTACATCTATCTCTCAAGAGCTGCTTTTGCTGGCTGTTTTCCTCAAAGCCAGCTGTGCCTGGGAATTCCTGTTTGAGACTCAGGCTGAATGCGTAGGGCAGCAGTTTGGATTTGAGCCTTATTTCTCTTTGAGTTTGGGCTCTATTCCTCCCACACCTGCATACTGTCACTCACTTTCTCTCTTTGCTTGTCTCACACTGCCTTCCTGCCCCCCTGCATGCCCCTCTTTGCCCCCACACCAACCCCTAGTACAGAACCAGCTGCGTTCAAGGAGGCTTGAAGCTTTGTTAATTTCCTAGGGCTGACAACAGCAGAAATTTCTCTCGCACAGTTGGGAGGCTGGAAGTCCAAAGTCAAGCAGGATTGCGCTTCCTCCCTTCCCTTTTCCTGCTGTCTGGTGGCTCCGCTGTTCTTGGCTCGCAGCTCCATCACTGCAAAACCCACCTGTCTTCACAAGCCCTGCCTCCTCGTGCATCTCCGTGTGTTCTCCTCTTTCTATGAGGACGTCTCAGTTATTAGCCTCAGGGTCACCCTAAGTCCAGGACAATTTCATCCTGAGGTCTTTAACAAATCACATCTGCAAAAAAACTTATTTCCCAGGTTCACATCTTGAGGTTCTGGGTAGCCAGAACTCTGGAAGGACACTGTTTCTCCCGCTCCAAGACATCAGCTCTAAATCGAGATTGAGAACATGGGCAGTTGTCAAACCAGATGGATGGTTTCATTCGGCCCAATGAGAGGGCCATTTCTGGGTACCCTAAACCTCCAGGAATTACAGCATTTTTCCAGCCTTTCCTTTTATGGTGGGAGAGGAAATTGTGTCTGCATTGCAAAGAGACCCAGGTCTCTTGGAGAAGCCTAATTCCCAAGCATCACTGCCAGCTGAAAGCAGAGCACATCCCTAACCTTGACCTAGCACCTGCTTGCAATTCTGCTCCATTTCTAGTTCTTAAAGATGTTTACCTCGGTCTGAACCTTTGTCAGTGTCATTATTTTGTATATCTGCCACCTGTCATTGCCATAGGCTTAGGTACATCCCAACATGCCAGGTCACATCGTCACCTAGGCACGCTTGACCTTCGTTTTTTTCACATACGCACGTTGTATAAGTCAGACCAGATTTCCATCTGTCACTTTGCAACCTCGGCTCAAAGCTCAGCTCGAGCGTGTGAGCCGGCCTCCACCTGCAGGGAGGGACTGCACTCCAGGGCTCAGCTCGATGCAGCAGTGGCCAAGTGACAGCCCCTTTCAGGCGCAGGCTCATCCCGGCCCTGGGGACCACATGACACCAGAGACCCAGCCTTTTCTTCTTTACCCTGGGTTTACGCAGCGACCTCCTATGCATCTATGTATGAATGAGTAAAGTCCATCGCCTTCTTAGTCTTGGTCCTCACTTAATCCTGTGTCTGCAATGTTCCTCAATCCAAAGAAGTTTCTCTCATATTTATCCCTCATCTTTCAAAATGCCATCTGAGACATTGTGTTATGTGCCCTGACGAAAGTAAAATTTTCGAGTCTTATTTTTAGATCAATCTTACTTGACAATTAAGTTTTGGTAAATAAATTGTATTCTTTGGTCTTGGTCTTAATTCCATGCAAAAATATCTCAGAAACAAGTTTTCAAAAAAACAAAAACTGCTTTAATTTTCTAATGGTTAAATTGTTGCAACTCTTTATCAAACCCCTTGTAAATAATCTAGCAGCTGTGAACATTCTATACCTCTAATGAAGAAATATTTTAATAGAGGATGGGGAAATGCTGTAAATAATGAAAGTTATGGTAAAAGTTAATGTTTTTGCTTTTTTTGGTTGGTCTGCAGTGAATTACAGATTACACTTTAAAGCGGGCTCTGGGCCCTCATCTCGTAAAAACTCGCACTGGAGTAGCAGGAAAACTGTTCTGTGTCTCATTTTGTGACCCATTTGGCTCTGGACAGTCCTGCTTCCAGCTTCTGCAGATGCAGGGCAAGTGTGGGACAGGTGTCACCCAGCCTGTTCCACGCTGCTTTGACAGCTCAGGTGTGCAAGCAGGTTTTCAGAAGCAGTGCTCAATTATCGCTCTGGTCATCTGCTCCTCAAAGATGCAAACACCGCACTTTTTTCTTTGCTAAATTGGATGCTGCAGGGTGAAGTCATGCTTGAGAATGCCTCCTCTTGAAGCACTCAGGTTTCCCATGTTTAAATCATTTCTTTTTTCTTTAAGAGCAGAATATATTTGTTGAGAGAAAGAAAGCTTCCCTCTGGGAGAGAGACAGAAGGGGTCCCAAGTGGGTCGCCATGGACTCTGTCTTTTCTAGGGACTTTCATAGAGTAAAACCACAAAGTGAGGCAGGTTTAAAATGAGGGAAACATGGGAACTTGCAAGGCAGACATGAGGTGGGACAGAACCAATAAGATCAATTGCTCAGGTAAAATTGATTATATTGGGGACAAATGGGGTAGTGAGTCACGTAGCAAGCAGGCATGCTTAAAGAGCAGTGACTTCTTGTGGCGGGTGGTGACTCCTGGTTTCCTCAGGGTGATAGAGACCTGGTTAGAGTATCAATCCTTGATGCTTATCTCTAGGACCATATGTGAGTGCATTTGATTTATCTTTTGTCTTGAGTCCTGGCCCACAGCGAAGGTGTCTGTCTTCCCCACAGTTTCAAGGATCTCATCTTCTGCACTGGCTCCTTTGAGGGCCCAGCCGTGACTGACCGCCATTTTTTACTTAGCAAACAACACCAGCAATTGGGACTGGGAGTTGGGCTGTGTTTCTATCTGCTTTTGACTTTTCTTATAGAAAGAGTGTGCTAGATGCCTTTCCACGTGTCTGGATGTCACTGAGTTGGAAAAATTAAATACACGCAAAATCCTCAAAGTCTCACGGCTACTGCTTGCTTGGGGAGGGAGGTCTTTGTTCCTCTGCCCGCGCTCATGAAGGGCCTGGGATCCGCTCCGAATGCCTTATTGGGCTAACAAGCCCTCTGGGCCCAAAACCACAGCTCTTTCAAATGACTGTTCCTGGGCTCCCCCACTTGCTCTCAGTTACCTGCACATCATGTTAATATTTGAAGAGGCGTCAGCGACCCCAGCACTTCCTGCTGATTGCAGGGAGGAGGACACACACAAAGGAGGAGAGGAGGAAGAGAGTGGGAGAGCCTCTCTCTCCATGCACCCTAACATCACCTTCCGTGTGATGCTTCCATCACCATGGATTCCAGGGCTTGCCTGGTCCAGATGTAACAAATAGGGTCCCACAGCATCTGTGTTCTCTTGGTTCTGCTTTCTGTTGGCCAACGTTAAGCATGTGAGATTCATTGGGAAGAGGACCAACAGATAGAGGTAGAAAGGAAGAAGGAGAGAGGAAAGGGGGCATAAAAAATGAAGATGTGTTATGTACCTATGTACCAACACTCCATGGTGAATGTAATTATTATGTATGGCCAATGTGGACTAATAAAGTAATGAAATAATAGCAATTGAAAAGAGTTTTATCTGTGTCAAAAGATGTAGTTGTACCTTTTCATTGCTATATAATATTCCATCGTGTCAATAGCTGTCATTTATGTTACCATTGACTAAACAGCCAGATCATTTTCTCATGAATAATGATGTACACTCTGGTGCACTCCTTTTTTGTATGTCTATATTGTCTCCTCTCTGTGGTCTATCTTCAGCCATAACAAATAATCATGGAACTTTCTTATGCTCAAATTCTAAGCATAGTACCAGTTTTCCAATTTAAACTCCCACAGACAAAAATGTGAGAGATTCTGTTGATCGAACTTCTCTCCATTTTTATTGCTTTGAATTATAATTCCTTTGAATTATTTCTCTGAAGTCAGTTTCATTTCTTCTTTAAAAATTTGGAACCAAGCTTCACGGTGTACATGTATAATCCCAGCACTCTGGAAGTCTGGAGTAGCAGGATCTCAACCTTGAGCCCAGTCAGGGAAACTTAACTACTTAAAATAAAACCCAGTCTCAAATTTAAATTTTTTATAAAAGGACTAGGGTTGTGGCTTAATGTGATGGTCCTGGGTTCAGTCTCCAAGATGCAAAAAAGAATGAGCATGAGGAATTCACCAATGAAGCTATCGGGACCTAGAGGATTTGAGGCTTTTTTCTTTTCCAGGAAGAGCTTTTTAATGGCAGATTCTATTTCTTTAAGGAACATTAAGGTTACTTCTATTTCCCCTATCAATTTGAACAAGTTATATTCTTCCAGATACCATCAATTAAATCTAAATTTTCAAATGTATTGATATTATGTGTTTATAATATTCTTCAGTTCTATTCTTTATGAATATTTGCTGTTCCTTAACACTGTTATCCTTAGGACTTTATCTTTCACGCTGGTGTTTGTTTCCTGCTGACACATGTCTGAGTCTGCTAACTTTGCCTTTTGCTGAGTATAGTATGTTTTTAAATCCATTCAGTGAGCCTTCCACCTTGAAGATTATATTTTACAGTTTCATAGATCATGACTATTTCTATTCTCCACATTTGCATTCATCTTCTTCTATTTTTTACCAGAATAATCATGGTTATTTGACATGCCCAAATGCTACCTCCAATACCTGGATTAAGCCTGGGTCTGGTTATGTCTTTTCTCTTGATAATCAATGACGTTTCATGAATCTTAGCATGTCAGCGAGTTTTTGGACATCGTAGATGCTTCGTATTATGCCACCAACTGGGTTTTCTTCGCTTAAGAAGGTAAGTTCGCTTTGGTACACAAGCTGTAATCAGTTCTCCTTGATCTTGTCGCAGCTTTGCATTTGGGATCTTAGGTTCTGGTTGCATACAGCCTTCTTGTTACCTCCGGGTGTGCTGAAGTTCACACTGCCCTGTCTAGACCTTAACTCCAAATTCTCTCTAGCACAGCACGGCCTTGAAAGTTTCCGGTCAGCACCAGGCTCTACAGCAACTGTTCTCTATAAAGCCTCCAGAGTTAAACCCCCTTTCCATAAGTTTTAGGACTGGGCCAAGGATTCGCGGGGATTGTTTATGGAGATTTTAGGGGCCTTTTTATTTAACAACTCAGCTGCCTTTTCTCTAGCCCCTGCCCCTAAATCTGAGGCACATTGACTCTCTGAAACATCAGTCTCCATCTCCTTCTTTCAGCAATGCCACTACCCTCGAGTGGACTCCGTTCTTGCTACGTAAAGCAAATGGCAACTTCTCCTGTTGTCCTTGTCTCAAGGCCAGAGCTCAGCGTTGGTTGCTGCCCGACGGGTTGCAAATAGTTATTTTGCATGCTTTGTCCAGTTCTTGCATATGCTGATAATAGTAAGTTCAAAACCAGATGAGTTTAGGAGTTAACACCTGAGGACTTAATTTCTGAGTCTCTTTCTCTCTGCTCAGTTTAAAAACTCTGTGATCAATGCAGGCAGTCCTTTGTAACAACTGTCTGATGAGGGGGCTGTATACAAACTCCCAAACTCACATTTTTTTATTGCTTTCATATCTTGCTCTCCAAGTTCTTCCTCTCCTACCTAAGAGTCCACTGTAAGACCACTTTGCCTTAGCATCTCAGTCTCTTAAAGGGCACGGGCAAATGCTTTTGGAGGATAAAACACAACAAATTGGGGCTCAGGAGATATGTCCTTTACCTAGCAAATCTTAGCCCCATTTTTCACCACCTTAGTTTCATTCTAATGGCTTTAAACATCTGCTTTTGGCTCTGTTTGTGCTTTAACTCAACTTTCATAGTTCTTGACAAAAAGGTTAATCTGATATCAGTCACTCTGTTATTGTGAAAATTTCTCATTTCCATTTTTGCTTCAGCTTCCTCATTCTGGCCAAAAAGTTAAAATAAGCTAAAATCAAATCAAGGGAAGAAATGACGTAACTGGTTTTTCTAAGCTTTGTTGCATTGCTGATTTTGAACCCCTTCTCATGTAATTTATACCAAGTTTCACCTATAATATAGTTCATTGATGCAAGTAATTTCATGTACTTCAGTCAAATAAAGCTCCCCAGGGGGATATTCCTGGTTAATAACTAACACGTTACAAGCCAGATGTATTTGCCAGAACCATAAATTTTAAGCTAATTTTATAATGTTGGAAAGCCTGGTGTTATTCCAGAGTGTAGACGTACCCTGTCAATCTCTGGGGCCATGGGACACTTATTGTGGAACTAAATGGACCTTGACAATGTCATCTAATGAGACTCATATGTTCTCTTTTTAGTGTATTAGCAGCAGATTCTTGCATCATATCTTGGGCTACAGTACAGAACAGAAAGTATTTTTTCCTTAGGAAAAATAAAAGTAACTTAAACACCAGTGTTATAAATGTGTCCCAGCGACTGTCAAAAGAAGTGATAAAGGACTGAATTTACATTCAAGCCAAATCTGTTTTTCAATTTAAAGATTAAGTCTCACAACACATGTCATCGATGATAAAAAGTATGTCTGGCCAAAAGAAACTAGCTGGAAATTCTCTGAGAAATACTCCAGGAAAATACAGGGCAACACCTGAAAGAAGAGAGATGCTTGATTGAAAATAGTGGAATCAGCATTTGAGAACAGAGACCAAGATGTACAAGGAAAATGTCAAATATTCTTGCAGAACCCTGTTTGCAAAGCAAAAACAAAGAAGGAAATTCCTCCAACCCTTATAAGGTGAGGCAGTTTTAAGAGACACAGGGCAGGTATTTTCTAGAATACAGGGTGGAGTTGTTACTTCTTATACGGAAACTTGGAGGTACAGTTTTAGGCGGAGACCACCCAAGAAGTGAAAGGCCCTTGTCACACCACGTCAGTATGATGTCAACGTGACATGTCTACAACTGATAACATTTCAATCACATGGTTTGTGGTTTTTTCTAACTCTTCATGGTAGAGTTCTGTTTTTACCTTTCTATATACTACTCTTCAGGAGCCACAGACAAAGGGACCAGAGAAATTACCCTCCTGAAGGGGAACAATTGTTTTAAGAACTTGGATTTTAGGAACAGGCATGAAACAGCAAATAAAAAAATAAATCCAAACTCTTTCTCAGTGTTTTATAACATCAAAAATCATATATAGCATATGTTATTATAGAGCCTGACATATACAATACATATATACCCATAAATCAGAAATAAAACCCAGCACAATAAATATTGAAGCACCATGGTTTTAGCCTCAGGAACTGGAAATCAGCTTGGCATCCAGCTGGAAGACAGTAGATGGTGCAGACCTGAGATGGTAAATACATGGGCAGGTCATTTTCATCCTCATGGTAAAACCTTTAATCAATTGAGGAGTATTAAAGCTCTTTCATTCTCCAGTGATTAGAATCAGCAACTCACAAATTGAGAACCATTTGCCATTCCTGGAAAACATTTGCCATTCCTGGAAAACATCACCAGGAGGAGACTCCCCCACAATGCATCTCAGGTGAGATTTTTCTCCCGCTTCAAACTACTCCAGGGACTGAAATGTCCTCTGCATTGCAGTAATACTTTCCCGCCAAAGCACACAGCCCCATGCCCTGCTGCAGACTAATACATCTGCTTTCATAACCCCTGTTCCTCTGCTGTATATGTCTTTACCTTCAGGACAAGGTGACAAAACCCCTGAGGTGAGGAAGGGAAGGGAAAGAAAGCTCCTCCCTCTGCTGATTTCATGCCTGATGTTGTTGACTATAAAGTCACTGAGCTGGGACTCCTAATATACTTTATCTTCCATTATTTTGAAATATATTTAACCCAATACCTAAGTGAAAGCACTAGCAGTGGTGGAAGATGTGTAAATAGGTGCCGTCTTATTTTGCTTTCCAAAGGAAAACACTGCCACCATGTTTACCATAATTCTTCAGCAAATATTGTAGAATTAATTCTATGTTCTTTTTTTCCTTGGAGAGTTGGAGTTGTGAAACACATTCAGAATCCTCTGGATGGCTCTGTTCGCCCCTCCCCAATGATTCATTCAGCTGAGGTTCTAAGAAATCAGTAAATCTGCTCTTGCCTATTTATTTCTCATATATTCAGAGTAGTGTTTTGAAACTACTTCATGCAGTGGCTTGTGGTTGGCTGTTTAGAAACCGCAGGGTGTCATAGGACAACAGTAGCGCCCTCATGGAGTTTATATTCTACAAGGAGGCATTACACAACCAGAGGACAAGGTGAGAATCTGTATGAACAGGAGAGAGTGTTACAGGAAGAAAGATCACTTCCCACCAACGTAATTCAGGGGGAGTCACCTCTGATCTCTGAGTCCAGACAGCAGCAAAGACCAATATGGTTCCCCATGCAAGCCTGAGTGTATTCAGCCATCCTATAAATATTTATCAAATTCCAGGAATACACTAGCTGCTTCATTAGGGGCTGGGGAATTGTAGCACAATAACAATAATGTGACTACCTTATTAAACTGAACCATACTCTATGCTAAGTGAAAATTATAGCCATCGCTCCAGCAGACATACTGAAGAAGAGAAGAAAATCATGTAGGAAGAATTAATGGAGCAGACAGATAAAAAAATTCTGAGAAGCTTCTCAAGGGAGCCTCCTGCTGAGCTAGGTCTTTAAGGATGAACAGGAAATATGCATCCAGCTCCCATAGTGAGGCGCGTGGGGAGAGACCCTGCTGGAGAGGCTGGGTGGGGTGAGAGGAGAGAGAGGCATCGGTGAAGACGGAGCTGGAGCGGGGCTGTGATACCTGGGAAGACAAATGAGACCCTAGGACTCCCAGCCCTGGACTGCCCAGCTGACTGAGCACAGTAACAAAATAGACCCACAGGGAATATAGGTTTTGTGTTGTTGTTGTTTTAATTTTATTGGTACATTTTAGATATATGTAATGATCACACCCATCACAGGGTATTTGCACCTGTATATGACACATCTTGCTTCATCTTTTGTTCCCATTCTCCTCCCTTCCCTTCAAGCCCTCTTCCCGCTCTTGTTTACAGAAGCTTTATTTCCATTTTTTCCTTCTATTCTCTTTTTTCTTCTTGTCTCTTCTTTCCTTTCCCAAGTGAATCTCACACTACAGTATCTGCTAATCAGCCACTGTGAGCTCATCTGCATGACAGTCCAGCCTCCTGAATGCTCCTTTGGAGGAGTGTCTATTGAGGTCATCACACCTGCATGGGTGAGTTTGTCAGAGCTGGGGGAGCACAAACTTCACCCTTCCAAGTCTACAGCATACAGCATGGAGCTCCCAACCATGGAAAATGCCAAATGGAAACCCAACAGTGCAAAGGTGAGAGAAAAGAGAGCACCTATCAAAAAGTAAATAATAAAATAACTAAAGTATTTCTCCTACATTACAAGCTATAGATTTATTATCATATTTTGACAGATGGTGGTGACATGCTAACAGCAGCTGATAGAACTTCACCTTGATATTCAAGATTTCAAAGAAGAGGACAGAGACTTCATTAGTGTGGAATTCATCTCCCCAAGTCCAGCCTAGAAGATGTTCATTTTGATCATCTGTTCTTAACAGGGTTGCCTGTCAGGAAGACGTCCTATAGCAGCTCGACACCATGACATAACTAGACACAGGATTTTGTGGTTTGGATAATGCCTACCGTATTTCTAGCTCTACATCCATGTACCTTGGTGCACTATGATACTGTGGCTTTTACTTAGAAAGATGTGTTTTAATATATGAAGAAGAAATATTAATAATGTAGGTATGTAACTGACCATAGGTATGTTGTTTTATTCATTTTTATCTCTTCTTAGAAAAATGCAAAGTAATAAGGTAAGAAGAAAAAAAAATATATATATATATAAAGTAGAAATGTCTGATTTTTCTCATCTATGTTTTTTCTCCATGATAATCAGTTTTTGGAAACTCAGACCTGCTGGTTCATGAAGATCGCTGTTATAAACGGCAGCAAACCCCACTTGAAGCCATCTATTTACACAGTTTCGCAGGGCCCGCCCTGCCCTCTCCACCCTTCACAGTGCTTGCTGCTGTCACAGATTACCTGCCATCCTGCTTTCTCCATGGGAGTGCAGCTGATCAATTCTCTTGGGATGGTATACAGGATGAGCTGTTAATTTTGTTTGTTTTTAGGTCTATCTTCTGACTTGGTGATTGATTCTCACTGCAGATCTTCAATAGAAGTTAAGTCCTTGGCTCCAACTCTAAATTTGAATCTTAATTAAGTTCTCATCCCACTTGCAGAATGTCTAATGACAGAATAGCCCTTTGTGTGCTCTGCCCTGCTCATCAGCATGGAACGTGTGCCTGCCTCTCCCCGGACCCCACATCTACCGCTGTGAGGATAGGTTGATTCTGTTCTCTGCACCCCCACATCAGCCTGCACTGAGGAGCACAATCCTATATCCTCAGTGCCAGGGGCAATGCTACCAGGATGACAAATAAATAGCAATCAAATAAACAAATGCATGTATGGAAAAACAAAGGAAAAACTAAGAAGAAGCTATTATTGTATATTCGCTGCTTACAAAGAATCTCCCTTTACTCGACAGCTATGAGTTACTCCAGGCTGGCTTGTGGAATCATGTGGTCAGTAGGACATTTTCCATGATGCCCCACCCCTTCTCCTCTCCCTTTTGCCCAGGGAAGTGGAAGTTGAGGGGTCTCTGAGCGCTGAGATTCACGTCAGCTGGTTCTGGAGTCATCTCCTTTCTTATAGCTTGTAAAATCTCAGTCCACACACAGGACAGAGCTTGAATTTTATAGGGCGATGTTGTAGTCATGGGTTGTGCAGAGAACACTTAGAATCAGGACATGGAGTTTATAATGTTATTTTTATGATGGTCACCCAGAGTTAACACAAGAAAGTGCAGGAAATCTGTCCACAACACTAAAGACATAAAATATTTAGTCAAGGGCCTGATCCCACAGCAATGTCCCACATGAGTCCAGATGAAGACCCAGAGCTCAAGACAGTGCCTCCCACAAGTCCAACTGGAGGTCCAGAGCCCACAAGAAGGATTCATGCCAGTGTCTTTTACAGATCTGTGCTGGGAAGGTCCAAAGGTCAGTGGTGGAAACTAGGAAGTCTATGCCAGCAGGGTGAAGGAGCTGTGCTGGTAGGTTGAGGGTTCTACACTGGAGCCAAGAAGTCACACTCACAACAAAGACCAGGGCTATCCTAAAAAGCACCACAGCTATCTTCAGCAACATGGAGGCCCCGAGCTCCTCTGACAACAAGCACAGTCTAGTATATGCCAGGAAGCCAGCGTGACGGGTTCATCCTGGAGACCAAGCAGCGCACGTCTTCCCCTCCAGAGCCAGGAAGCAATGCCCGACGTGAGGACAAGAGCTTCTTCAGGAGAACCTAACGGCTCAAACAGCAATAGGTAGGCGAACCCACAACACCTCAATGCAGTGCAATATCTTCTCCTTCTCCACGTCTCTATTTTTGCTGGCAACTTTCCTCTTGTGAAACACTTTTGCGCAGCAGCATGATGATTCAGTTCTGCTGGCGTTAGGTTGACCACCAGTTTTTAATCTATATCACACATTTTGCCACCCTGATCCTCCTACTTCCCTCCCCATCCTCTCCCTCCCATCTCCCCACATTCCCATGATCCTTCCCATCTCCACACTCAACCCCCCTATTTCCTATCATCTCTCTTTTATTTTGCCCATTAAATTATTTATACTTTCCATTTCTCTTGTAAGAGAAGCCGCGTGGTGCTTGACCTTCCAAGTCAGACTTACTTCATTAGCACTGTTGACTCCAGGTGCAGCCTTTTCCTTAGGCCGCTCCGAGATTTCGTTGTTCTGAGTTGTGCTGCTATAGACATAGGAGTATGTGTGTCACTGTAATATGATGTCTTTAACTTTCTTGGGGAGATACCCAAAATACACACCACTGGATGAAATGGAATTTCTGAGTTTAGGTTTCTGAGGAATATCCACACTGATTTCCACAGTGCTTGTACTAGTTTACATTTCTACCAACAGCGTAGAAGAGTTGCTACAACCTTGCCATCACTTGTTGTTTTGTGAGTTCTTAGCCATTCTTTCTGGAATAAGACAGACTCTCAGTGTTGTTTTCATTTCAAGAGCAGAAATTTTGAAGTCCACAACCTATGACTATTTTGCCTTAAAAGATTTGTCAGAAGTTACCATTAAAAATAAAAAGATAAATAATTTGTAAAATTTTATCTGGCATATCTGGAAAAAGAGAATGATGGAGGACTTTCTAAAATGATAGCATTTTCTTAATTTTATGCATCAAGATTAACTTTTCAAAAATCTCAATATAATGAGAAAAAATCTACCAACACTGAAGTTGAAAACAGTAATTTAGCAGTAGCTTCAGAATAAAGTAACAAATATACACTTGATCAAATGATTTGAATCACATATTCTTTCAATTTATGCAAGCAAAGTATAAAAATAATTACATTTAAGAAGGCACAGAGGTTATCCATGAAAATGAAAAGTTCTTAATTTATTTCACTAGCTTATGATAGCTGTAATAGTGACATATTCAGCACACAGATGCCTGTGCACACTCACACACACACACACACACACACAAGCCCCTCAAGGTACTCTTTTATACTGCTGGTGGAAATATAAATTAATGCAAGTTCTCTAGAGAGCATAAATTTAAATATTTATAAATCCCACTGGAGGAATTTGCCTTATGGTGATAATGTTCTGCACAGGAACAATTATTTGTATAGAATATTCAGTGCTCCTTTAGGCGGCATATACCCTAAATTCAGTGTAATATGAAGTTTAGCATGACTCCTAGCAAGAATAATATGCAAATGTGCAAAGCATTCCATATTTTTATGGAGAGAGAATGGTTAATGGGTACAGAGGTCCAGTTAGATAGGATGAACGTTCTAAAGATCAGTACGATGACAACTGCTCGCAAAAAAATTAATTGTATATTTTGAACTAGCCAGCAGAGAGGATTTGGAATGTCTCCAGCAAAAAGAAATGAGTGTTTGGCATGACGGGTATACCAGTTACCTCGAGCTCGGCATCTCACATTGTGTGCATGCGTTCAAAAATCACATTGTGTCCTGCAAATATGTGCGCTTACTATGGCTCAATTAAAATGCTTTTTAAAATGATAAAAGGGAGAAAAGAATATTCATATGGCCTTGTGAGCAACAAAACATGAAAAATACAAAGCTGGAAACATTCTAACTTTACTGTGGAGATTTCTTTTCCGGTCACCTCAAAGTCTGATGTATTTCCCATCAAGATATAGAATTTACTTCCCCGCCTCTTGAATAGAGACTTGCTTGTGGGAGAGGTCACCTGGGACACACGCATGCACGCACACACACATGTACACACATGTACACACGAGCACACACTGGTACACATGCATGCACACACTATGGAAGGAAAGCTGTATGGGTTCCGAAGAAGCATCAGGAAACCCCACACACCCATGTAACTTCCCCCAGGTGCTCTAGACTGCTGAACTGTCAGCTAAGACACGGCCACCAAGGCCATTATCCAGAAAGAGCACCCAGCTTAGCAAAGCCTCCCCACAACCTTCCTCCTCAAAATGCTGCAGGTGGAAAGGAAGAGCCTTCTCCGGGGACCTCCAGGTCCGCCACCTGAGCCATCCCTAGTCCTAGCTAATGGCTGAGCCGTCACCGTAAGAGCAGCCGTCACACTTTGCCACCCTGAGTGCAATGTATGGAAACCTGGACCAAAACTTTCGAGATTCTGACAGGGGTCTCCTGGGAATGGGCCGGAAGCAACTAGTGCCCGAAGATGCTTAAAGGAATCGTCACAGGACGACTGATCTCTTGCCTTAGACCCGAGCAGAGGGCTGGAAAGGGGTCCTGCTCCGCTGCCCAGTTCTCAGGGTGTTCAGTCTCCGTTTTCTGCCCTAGACCTTTACATTTTCTTTGAGGGAGTGAAACGTTGGAGTGAATTATAATGCAATCACTTTGAAAATGCATACTGAAGTAAGACAAAACTTTCTTCCCTTATGATGATTTTTTAAAAAAGGAAAGAAAATGCATCTGGTTACAACATAAACATAAGTGAAATTGTAAATATTCTTTGCAAACAAACAAAAAGTAGATATAGTGATGTAACAGTATCTGTACTGAATGTATGCAAATGCACTGAAACATTTTTTGTGTTTATTTACTTTATTAGAGCATGTTAATAATGTAGAATCATGAGGTTCATTTTGGGCACTTGGTCATCACCCCCCTCTCCTTTTTGTCCCTTTTTCCTAACCCTCCTTTTCTTCTCCAAAAGTGTATCTTCTAGTTCCTTATCATCTCTGTCCTGTGTACTTAATTACTGAATTAATTAGGCTTCTCAGATAAGGTAAATCTGATGATCTTTTTCTTTCTTTCATTCCTTCTTTTTTGTTGTTGTTGTTGTTTTTTGTTTTTTGAGATAGGGTCTCACTATGCAGTGCAGGTTGGCCTTCAATTCACTATGGAGCCCAGGGTGGCCTAAAACACAGCAATCCTCCTGCCTCGGCCCCCTGAGTGCTGGGATTATACGTGTAAACCACCATGCCTGGCTTGATCCTTAACTTTCTGAGTCCAGCTGATTTTTATTAACATGCAAATGACACAATTTCATTCTTCTTTATGGCTGAATGATATTCCATTGTGTACATATGCCCCACCCACAGTGTAGGGTCCTTCCTCCTCCACCACCACCACCACCATCACCACATCCATACCAGCATTCACTGTTTTTGCATTTTTGGTAGCCAATCTGACTGAAATGAGATGGAATCTCAAAGTAATTTTGATTTGCATGTCCCTCATGGTTAAATATATTGAACATTTTTATATACTTATTGGTCATTTGTACTTCTTTTGAGAAGCGTCTGTCCAGTTCATTTGTCCATTTTCTTGATTGGGCTGATTTTTTGCAAGTTAATCTTTTTTGAGCTCTTTATATAGCATACCACTATCAGAAGAGTAACTAGCAAAGATTATCTCCCATTCTTTTTTTTTTTATAATTTTATTTAAAGAGGAAAAAACAAAACAAAATAAAACAGAATAAAGGGTAGCAACCATACAGCATTCCAAGGAAAAAAGGAAAAGTACAACAATAAAACCTAGGAAATTATTACTTGACTAATTACATACTGACTTCTTGGAAATAGCTGCTCAAATTACAAAGTTAAAGCATGTAAAGTA
>PVJX010030609.1:0-21943 GCA_004027295.1 Dolichotis patagonum
AAATGTATCAATCACTATTTTCTCCACTGCCCTGATCTTTCAGACCTAAAAATCTGGCCTAGAAATTTTTTTCTGAAATAATTTTGAAAACTTCCTCGATTATGCATCCATAAAACATGGGTATTCTAGAAACTACACAGAAGAATGCTTCTGCAACAAGTGGAATAAGGTTGTCTTTTTCCACATCTAGAGAGTTGATTGACTTAAAACCTGTTTTCTAGACTTTACTTTTTTGTTTTACATCAGTACTCCAATTGATAAGTAAATATATTCACTCCAATTTATAAATAAATTGTCATCTCATATATCACAGTCATGAAAAAATAAAAATCATTCAAATAGCGATTTCTAGGTCTTTTACTTTTACACTTCCTTCTAGAAATACTTTACAAATTTCATGATGGAATTTGATACATTAATGTTTCATAATGCTTTATAAGAAATGGTGTGGCTTTAAGGGTTCTACTACCATCTAAATAAATTTGAGCAGCACCAGAAGTATGACTGAGGAGTCGAGCGCTTCCCTACCATGTACAAGAGCATAGATTTGATGCCTAGCATTGCAAACTATAAAGTAAAAATTAATAAGTTTGAGACATGCTTATTTGCATGCTTTTTAAAAAGTGAGTTGGCATCTTTAGACCACATTGTTATGTCTTCTGTTGACTTATTTACCATCTTTGTGCTGACTATATCTCTGACGTTGTAATAATGTAACAACTAATACTATCTCTGGGTTAAAAAAATTAAAGAAATTGTATATGTATCTCAGTTCTTAGTAAATTAATTTTTTCTGTGAATATGATTTATTTCCACCATTAATCTAAGCCAGTGCTCTTTTTGATTTGGAACTTTGAATTTTAAAATTAATTTCCTTACAACTCTCCTTCTTGATTCTACAGTACTCCAGATTTGTATTTATCTATTTTTGAGACAGGTCTCACTATGTAGTACAAGCAGCGGCCTTGAACTCACTATGCAGCCCAGGCAGACCCTTCTGCCTCAGCCCTCCCAAGAGCTGGGGTTACAGGTGTGCGCTGGCCACGACTGCACAAGTGCTCCAGGTTTTATTCTTCTTTATTTTCC
Source organism: Dolichotis patagonum (assembly GCA_004027295.1). Lineage (NCBI taxonomy): Eukaryota > Metazoa > Chordata > Mammalia > Rodentia > Caviidae > Dolichotis > Dolichotis patagonum. The sequence goes on from PVJX010030609.1 coordinate 1,087, forward strand.
ACTTTTGTTTTATTTTATATGCTTGCATTTCATTTTATTTTTAGATAATTATTTACAATGGTGTGTCTTTGAATTATATTGAATATTGTTCTTTGCAGGAGAGGATACTTTTACTGATTTAGTCAAGGAGTATTGCAATTCTGATTTTGTACTTTCACAGTGTTTTTGAGATCCATTCATGCTAATATATATATATAATATATATATTATATATTATATATTATGTATTATGTATTATGTATTATGTATTATGTATTATGTATTATGTATTATGTATTATGTATTATGTATTATGTATTATGTATTATGTATTATGTATTATGTATTATGTATTATATATTATATATTATATATTATATATTATATATATATTCATTTATTTATTGGTACTAGGAATTGAACTCAGGATCTTGTGCTTGCCAGGTAGGTGCTTATGCTGCTGAGCTGTAGCCCCAGTCATAGTATATATATTCAAACCTATTTCTTTTCTTAGGTAAGGCATGATATTCTACCATTTACATGTGGTAGTTTAATAATATTATTCCCATTTAAGTTATTTTCCATCATCATTAAGAATCAGGCTGTGATGAGATATCTACCAAAAATGAAGAAATTTATGGAGTATATACTCAGAAGTGCAATACTGTAAGATAATGTATATCTTAATTTAATTAAATACTCCCAGATGTACCTGAAATGATATCTATCACTCCTATTAAGAGTAGACAAGGGCTCACATATCATCAGCTTTTGTATTTGACTTTTTTTGACTAGTCCGATTCCTTGTACAGTGATTGCTTATTGTTACTGTTAATATCCTCTTAACTAGCAATTTAGAACATAATTTCGGATTCTTAGTAGCCATTTGGGTCTCATCATTATTGAATTGCCTTTTGTTCTTTGTTCATATTTTAAAAATATGGTTGTCTTCTTATTTACTCTGATAATTTTTAAGTATTCCTACTTTTTTTCAGTGAGGCTATTAGCAATGTCCTCTCTTTTGTTTCTGATTTTACTAATTTGAATCTTTTAACATTACATCCTTTGCCAGTCTAGATAAAGTTTATCAACATTGTTTAATTTTCAAAGAATGATATTTTTATTTCTTGTTTTTTTTCTATTTTTATTTTACTAATTTCTGCTCTAATTTTTATTCTTTTTCTATGTCTCTTTCTTTGCCTTGGGGTGAATTTTTTTCTTTTTTCTTCTATCATAGACTAAGTTATTAATTTAAAATCTTTCTCATTTTTAATATAGATAGAGCTATAAGTTATCTGGTAAACACTGTCTCTATGACATATTTTGCATTTTTATTATCATTCATCTAATTAGCATTTTAAAAATTTCCACCCAGACTGTTCTTTGATTCATTGGCTATGCATGACTGTAATAATGTCCATCTAAATTTTAGTTCTCAGATTTCTTTCCTAGAGTTGATTTTTTATTTTATTCCATTGCAGTAAAAATATATTTTATATAATTTCATATTTAAATTTATTGTGGCTCCTCTTATAGATTAATACCCTTGAGACACTTGGTTTATGAAATTCTTCATCTCCTATGTTCTATTTAAATTCTGCTTAGTTGTTTCATCTGTTACAGAAAGTGTAGTATTAAAGCCTGCAAATATTATTGCACAATTTTCTACTTCTCCATTTTGCTTGGTTTTTATTTCATGACTTTGAGTGTATGTTGTTAGGTATATATATAGAGAGACATATATATATATGTGTGTGTGTGTATATATATATGCTATATATATATATATATATATATGCTATATATATTCTTATTTCACTGACTCTTTCATCTCTATTAAATTTTCTGTCTTGCCCATGGTAATATGCTCTTTATGTTACTCTCCATTCTATCTGAAGTTAAAGAAGCTACTCTGGCTTTATTGTATTTGCTGTTTCCATAATTGTATCTTTTTCTGATACATTTTAGAACCACTTTCAATTTATTTTCATTTCTTAATCTTAGGGTGTCTCTTGTAGATGGTATCTAGATGGATCATGAATTTTTGATTGTTTAAATACTTTCTGCCAATATTTGTCTTTTAGTTAGATTGCTTTACATGTTGGATATAGATGGATTTACGTATGTCCTTTTATATTTTGTTTTGTTTAAAGTAAAACACAAAGAATATTCTGCCACACACAGAATAGTACACAGAGCAGTTGTCTCCCTTATTGATTTTGGTATAATAAGATAATAATAATTTTGCAATAACATATAAATCTGTTTTAGGTGGATTACTATTGTCTTTTTTTCTGGAAATACAGTTTCACCGTACAGTTCAGGCTGGTCTCAAACTCACATAAATCCTCCTGCTTTGGCATCCTGATAACAGGCATGGGCCATCACGCCCAGCCACTATTGTCTTTTTTTAAAATTTCTGTAAAAAATGTATTGTTTAAATATGAAAGTGTCATGTAATTCTTTTATTTTTGCATGTTCAATTATTTTACATGTTTTATGATTAAGTTTTTAAAATCCACAATATACTTATTGGAAATATTATTGGAATAGTATTCAGTATAAATTACTTTGAGATAGACTTAACATCTTTATAACAATCCTTTTTATGTAAAACATGATATAAGATCAAGTTTTCACTTATGTTAATAAATTTAGAATCTTCCACACAAATATTTTGTCTTAATTTTTCTTATTTTAGCTTTATTCTTAAATAATATAGTGCAGATTTTGTGGTTGATTTCCTTTATAGTTTTTCTTCTTATTTAAGAAGCTAAAAACCTTGTTGGAATTTGCATGTTATTTTGTTTCCAACTTTCTATTTCTATTTTTATAATTATATTATGTCACCTCTTATTCCTTATTTTAAATAAAATATTTAAAGTTTCTATTTCTGGACTAAATATTATGCTTTTTCTCTAAGGTTTTTATGAATTATACTTATCAAGTTAAGAGATTCATATGTATATATGTATATATGCATACACATCTGTTTTTAAAATTTGTGAATACATTTTCAACTTTATTCATCTCAGTTTGTGCTCTGTGTGATATTATTTTTCTACCTTACCCTGTTAATATCATTAAATAAAATGACAAGCTTGTAATTATTTATCTATCTACATTTCTGCAATAAACCTACATAGTACAAAATTTCATTCAATATGAGAAACAGAAAATCTATTTTTTAATGTTTTTGCATTATGCTCAAAAGTCAAATGTGTTTGTTTTTCTATCCCTTCGATTTGTATCATCTTATATAAATATAATGCTATATTAATTTCATTTAAAAAGCTGAAATTTTTCCTTTTTCTCTAGTTTTGTGAACTATTTCCCCTTGAAATTGGGGAAAATCTACCTATCAAGCATGTAGACTTGAAAATTTGGAATGAGGAAGGAGAGTAGAGAACTGATGACCATTTCACAGTTTTAAAAGTCATTATTACATTTAATTTTGTATCTATTCTGTATCTCTGCACATGTGTGTGTGTGTATGTGTGTGTGAGAGAGAGACAGAGAGAGAGAGAGAGACAGAGACAGAGACAGAGACAGAGACAGAGACAGAGACAGACAAAGACGGGGGGGGTGTTTGGGCAGTTACTGATCTTTTAATTCTATATTACATGTTAAATAGACTTCTTGTTTGTGAATTAATTTTTTCCAACGTGTTATTTTATACACTGTAGCCCGTGTAATTTTTCCCTGGCATCTTTTGCTTTGGAATCACCTTCCTCCTATGTCTGGAATTGAATTATCCTGTCTGAAGACTCACAGCTTTAGTTTTAACTGCCTAATTCAAGGAAAGTGACATTAAGACACAGGTGCTGCTCTATGGGCACCTTTTATTTTCTGGTCCTGAATCTGGCGTTATCTTCCTACTCCCACTGCTCTGCCAGCAGTGATCACATTGCTTCCATGACTGGGGACACAGACAAGGCAGATCTGAGTGACAGCACATCGTGTGTTTACTGTTATGGTTAAACCTCCTGAGTGTTTATCTGGTCTGCTAGAGCAGCCAGTGTTTTCCAGTACCATCAAAGAGGCTGTCCAGAGTGGGAAGTAGAGCCCCAAACCTCCATGTGGTTCCTGCTCCGGCTACCCAGGGCTCCTCAGGGACACCATGTCCACTCTCTTCTCTCAGCTACCACCCTTTATATTGAGACTCTATCATCTGTAGCCTGGAATTAAACAGGAGTTCTTTCAAATTTGTCCTACTTTGCAAACATAGTGATTCTTCCCACCACAGTGTCTCCTGGCTTAATGTGAGGGACGGTGTAGGCAGCTATAGCAAAATCTGGTATCTGGATCCAAATTCCAAGTCTTTCTTTTCTTCTGTGACAAAGTTGAATTTCTCCTTTCATTTATTCTCTGCCTATCACTGACATGATGGATGATAATTTGTTGACTCCTTATCACTCCATGGGAAGGTGATACATTTAAATAGACTCAACTACTCAGAGAGAGAAAAATACTGTGAAGAAAAATTTCAGGCATCAAAAAAAAAAGGCAGACTTGTGGGATGACTGAGATCTGTATGTCACAGTACAAGAGCACACACAGCGCGTGCTTGCAGTACCTCCCTCCCAACACAAACATCTAACAAAAACAATTGTTCTTCTGCTTATTGGATACTTTTAAGGTAAATAAACAAAATTCTCATAAATCTTGCAAAATACCACACAAGGAAAGAGATAATCAAGAATTCTGATCACAAGGGTATATAGAAATTTACTGACAGATGTAGTTAACATTCGTGTGATTAGTTGTAGAGAACATTATACTAACCTGAAATGTATTGCTATTTTCTGTTTTTACTGTTGATTTATTTTTAAAAATTTATTCTCCTTGTTGCTGATATTTAAAGTCTGTTCTTTCAGTAAACTATTAAAATGAATGTGTTGTAGAAATGCGTTTAATGACTTTTGTTTCAGCAAGTCAGAATCTGCTTGATTTTCAAGTTTACCTGTAGTTGAAGATGGAAGTTAAATAGTGTGGACATCCGCAGAACATTTTCATAGTGTACAATTTTGCTAAAGTTGTTGTGAGTCATATTTTTTGTCTTATATGTATGCATCCATACACCTAGCATAGTATAACAGACAGTGTAAAGATGAGTAATATAAATAACTTTATTCTTTTTCAACTCTCAGTTTAATTTCCTTTAGATATTTTTTATATGACAGTTTATTCAACGAAGTTGCTTTCAGTAGAAAGAACCTAGAGCTTTATTTCTCACTAGCTAAAAAGACAAATAGAGAATGGATGAAAGACTTAAATGTAAAACCTCAAATTATGTAGCAACTAGAAGAAAATGGGAAATTCTGCAATGCATGGGAATAGGCAAAAAGTTGGGGGATAAAATCCTTACATTATAGTAAACAAAAGCAAAAAACAAACGAATGGGATTATATCAAACTGGAAGTTCTCTGTATAGCAAAGGGAACCGTAATCAGTGCTTAGACTGTGGGGAAAAATATTTGCAAACGATATATTTGATAGAGGATTAATTTCCAGAATATAAAAAGAACTCCAAAAACTCAACAGCAAAAGACTGACTAACCTGATTTATTTATTTTTTATTTTTATTTTTTGGTACCGAGGATCAAACTCACTACTGCACACTTGCAAGGCAGGTGCTAATGTCACTGAGCTAAATCCCCGGCCCCTGACTAACCTGATTTAAAAATAGGCAGTAGATCTAAATATACATTTCTCAAAAGAAAACATACAAATGGACGACAAGCGCATGAGTAAATGTTCAGTATTACCCATCATCAGGAACCCGTAAATCAAAATCACAGGCATCACCTCCCTCCACTGAGTATAGAAAATGAGAAAAAGTACTGGCAATGATACAAAGAAAAAAAATTCTTATGCACTGTTGAGGAGAATGACATTAGTATAACCAGTTTAGAAACCAGTAAAGAGTCTCCTTAAAAAATTAAAAACAGAACTGCCATATGATCCGGTAATTCCACAGTACATCCAATGGAGGACACGTGTGTGTGTCTGAGACGTCCGCACATTCATGGCGGGCAGCAAAGGAATGGGAACAAATGAAGTGTCCACCACTGATGGATACATAATGAAAATGTGATAGATATGCACAATGGAATACTATTCAGCTGTGAAAATGAAATGCTGTCATTTGTGACAACAAGCACAGAACCACAGATCGTTATGCTACTGAAATAAGTCAGGCACAGAAAAACAAATACTGTGACCTCTCGTTCACGTGTGGCATCTGGAAAAGCTGATGTCATAAATATGAGAGTAGAGAAATGGTCACTGGCATCTAGAAAGTGCGGGGAAATAGGGCTAGAAGGTAGCTCACTGAGAACTAAGTTATAGTTAGACTCAGGTGTGCCGTTGCTGAGCAGTGACGCTGGACAATCATATACTGAATATTTTGAAAGCTAAGAAAAAAGACTGGATGTTTTTAACATGAAGAAATGGTAAATGTCTGAGGAGATAGATATGTTTAGCTTGCTTTAAACATTCATTTTAAAATATAGAAAAGAAAAAATTACTCAGTTTCTGTGAAGCATGCCTTGTGCTTTCTTGTTTAATTTTCTTAGGAGAGTTTTGATCAGCAAACATCTTTGCCCCTGTTTGTTTACATATATCTCAGTTATGTCTCAAAGCCCGCTTTCGCCCTCTTCAGAATCTTTTCTTAAAGACTCTGATTCACTGTGGTAATATCCTATTTTAAATTCCTGTCATTCTTATGTCATTCTAGTGCTCCGTCATTGACCTCACAAACTTCCGTGGCTGCTGTTTGGAGCTGCTGGCCGAGTGGCTGCTCCTGGGGGGAAAGACTCCGGTTTGAGTTAGTAGCTGGGGAATGCTTGAAGGAGCTCCTTTTGAGTAAGTCAGGGATACAAAGTTAAACCAGAAATCCATCAAGTGAAAATGGAGAAATAAGATTTTAAGAAATAATTGAAAGTGACATAAAACAGAAAAGATTAAAGGGTATTGAATAACTCTATAATTATGACAATACCTACATTTTATTGTAAAACATGCGATACCTATTAAGTATGTGTTTGGAGGCTGCTTGCTTGGAGACAGTAAACTTTGTGAGGTAGAGAACATAACTCTTTCTAGAGTGTAACAGTGTTGAGAACAGTTTCCACACCGGGCTGGGTCCCAGGACAAGCATCAGGACCAGCGTTCTGATTCAGCCCACGATGACTGCAGTCATCTGACTGCCTCTGATTCATCCTGTATCTTCCTGACAAAAATTGTAGCGATCCATTGGCTCTTCCTGCATCTCAAGACCATGCTTCTGTTGCTAAGATCTCCAGTAAATTTCACTCTGTAGAATCCTGGATCTGTCTCTTTCTTTGGTGTCACAGCGCCTTGGGACTGGTCTACATGTACTAAGATCAGATCTTTCAGGGAAAAAAAAAATCTAGTTAAAAGAGAAATAAAACTATCTTATTTTAAAGATTATGATTTTGTCATGAGAAAAAACTAATGTTCCTAGTGCTTCACTTGGTGGGCACTTTATAAAGCTTCAGTCACTATGATGAAGAGGCGTTCAGCTCACTACAGATACAAAATGGCTGGTTTGTGCATAGAAATCACGTGGAAAGATCAAATTCAGGCAAAATCCAAAGCTGCTGAGAAAATAAGTGTGCATATCCTCTGACTAAATGTTATCTACACTTGTGTTGTCAGCACTAATTTTCTGTTTATTTGCACAAACAAGATCAGATTTAAGCCTACATTGCCTTTATGTGTTTATATATCCATGTCTTTTCACTTTTGCAAAAAGATTTCAAGCTTGGAGCTGGCCAAAAGTACTTACCATCCAAATGAAGCACAAACAAGGCCTTGACTAGACAGTGGAAATTTGCTCTTCTCGTCCACTTCTGAGATCTGCATGTTTTAATTTTAAGGATGCTGGATCTTTACCTCCCAGTAGGCGGACACCACCCCATAAATAAAAAGTAAATCAGACACTGTCGGACTCTGTCGGAGATGCAAGACAGAAAAAGCATGTGCTTGTCTGCTCTGTGAAGATAACTAACAAGGTCAAGTCAGTTGGATCTCTGACTTGCAAAAAGTAATAATAAAAAGCCTTTTACATTGCTATTAGGAAAAGCAAAGTTATGTCAGCTAAAACAGTGTGCCTGTTCAGAGGCAGAAGGTAGGAAAACCAAAAGAAGTATAATGTGATAGAAATAAAAAGCATGCATTAAACATAGAGTATACAGAATTAGATTGAGTTGTTAACTGTCACTACTACATATCATCAATACACAATGAAAAATGTCATATAAAAACAGTGGACCTTTTCTTTATTTTTACTTGTTCTTTTAAATTTCAGGCTTGAAATTTTAAAAATTTCAGTTTTTTCCCAATTTTGTCAGTTTTTTACACTTATTTAAAAAAATAATTTTTAAAGCTTTAAAAAACAATTAGTAAGATATCTTAAAATGACCTGAATAACAGAAATTCTAACTCAAATGAATAACAAAGGATTGTATATTTCAAAATCTCTATGAAAATAAAAAGTTCACAACACAAAATACGAGACGCCTTTGAGGTAAAGGCTATGTTGATTAACTAGATTTACTTATTTTTCATCATGCTAATAAATTACATTTTTGTTCCAGAAATACATAGAAAGATAGTTGTAGATTTACAATTAAAAATAAAACTTAAAAAATTGAAAAGGGAAGTTCAAACTATTTTCTTAAACCCTAAGAGAGATAAAATTGCATAAACTATAAAACAGACTGGAGAGCTATGTAATAAAATGCTAATGATCAGGCATAGTGACACAGGGGTGGAAATGTGGGAGACAGCTCTCTTCTGTCCTCAGTATACATTGTACTTACCCATGCACTTGGTCCAGAGCACCCGGATGAGGTGGTAGGGCTTCTTCTGGACTTCATTTAGGCGAGAAAAGCAGAAAAGATCTAAATGGAGACTCAGGAACACAAAACAGTAACAGAGTTATAAGTACATTTGGCATTAAAAGTAAAAACTAGGAAAATAAAGATAGTCAATAAATGAGTCACTGCTACAACTCTATTCAGAAGGTAGGAAAGAAAAGCATGGTTTTGTTCTGTGAAGACAAACAGCCAGGTCAAATCACTTAGATTGTGCCCTTCTCTTACGATGGTAAAGAGAAAGGAGAGGAAGAAAGAGCCCTATATTATCTTTTCCTTTCCCCTAAGAAACCTAAGTTGTCTAAAGTAGTGATGTCTTGTAGTGCCACCATTTATCTGTTGCTGCAATCTTTCCCAAATTTAAAACAGAAATTACCTTCATTTACTCCCAATCTGTGGGTCACATTTGGAGTGCATCTACCAGGCAGTCATCTGATGATCTTAATGCAGGTCTCTTGTGTATCTGCAATGGCTGCTCCATAGAGTCTCTTCCTAGCTTAAGAAACCCCAGGGTTCCCAACACAGCAATTTCACACAACAGCATAAGCACACATGAACACAGACGTGCTCTCAAGCTTCTGATTGCCTTACATTTGCTGAGGTCCAGGGACCAAGTAAATCACATGGTCAGATCCAGTGTATTTAGGAATGAGCCACGTAAGAATGTGGAAATTTGTAGGATAAGTAGCTCTACCATATGAATGTTATATGAAATTATAAAAATAATCACTACAGCAAAGGTATTGTCAGAAGAATTATAGTTCATTGCCTAAAAACAAGACAATTCTAGATTTTGAAATTTATATTAAATCTGTGAAAAGGAAAGTATAATATAAAATATAAAGATAGGACAAAGGTCAATTGTATTGTCATAGCAGTATATTCAAATGGCAGACATTTCCCTATTAATTGACAAAAGTGTTCAAACTGAAGCTTATATAAACTTGATTTTGCATTGTGCAGAAAGGAACAAAAAGTATTCAAAAAGATTGAGCATACAAAGATAGGCAAAAATATGTCAGTGAAATTTTAAAATAAAAAGTAATTTTTAATAATTTGAAAGTAAGTTGTAATCTTGAAGTTTTAGGGAAGAATTAAACAAGACAAAATCATTTCACTGTATTATGGGACTTAGTTCACTATAAAGATGTCACATTATTTTTTAATCAGCAGCATAGTATAATCAATTTTTAAAGCAAAAGCTACAGGCCATGCAAAGAAAAATAAAAGAAAAAATCTTGCAAAAGCAGAACTTTTTGGTTTATCTTCCTCAACTCATAATAGCATAGATAGACAAAAAATAAGTAAAGTAACAAATGATCTAATTAAGGTAGATGTGATGCAGATCAAATCTGCAATTAAAAAAAGATAACATTTTTCAAATGATAATAGTTAAATTATACAAATCATATACCTAGTTTAAACAAAATAAAAAATTAGTCAGATTTTATTAAAATAAAAATGATAAATAAATAGCTAAATACAAAAATCCACTTGGAAATTTATCTAATCAATTAATTTAGATTTGTTGAAACCATATGAAACCAATACACAGACCTCATATTTTATATGCAAATAATTCATATCTTAAGAATAGGAAATTTTAAAAAACTGTAATACTATTATCACAGCTGAGAATATCAATGGTGATTTCATATTATCTATTATGCATTCCAGATTAAAAGACCTCATCCAAAAATTCTTTTGATAACTTTTTAAAAAAATACAAACTTATGTAAAATTTTCCTCATATTTAGTTGGTACCATGTAAGTTTTAATGTGCTTATACTTATTAAAGAGATTGTAAAGTCACATGATTTAAAGTCTAAAATTTACAAAGAGAATGCAAAGAGAATGTTCTAATTCTCTTCTTTAATTTCCTAGTTTCACTTCACACAGGCTGCCAATATAATCACTTTTATGTTTAAGAATCTCTCTTTCTCTTACCCCCAGATAAAAATATGTATTTTACCCATACTATAGAGATTGAAAGACAAGTGATCAACTTAAAAACCACTGCCCAGCAAGTAAATCCAAAATCAGACATTTTTACGGGTGCATTCTACCAAATGATTGGAGAAGAATTTATAAATTGTGCTCATATACAAATTCTCTCCCAGAAAATAAATAATATATTTTATAAACCTATGATTAATCAACAAAAATCAGACAGAGAACAACAACCACAAAAATTATCAGGCAATATCCCTTATTAGTTCATATGCAGAAATATTTACCAAAAAATAGCAGATATCATTTCTCAGTACATACATTGATAAACCATAAGCAAATAGAGATCTCTTTTAGAGATCTCAGGGAGAGTTCAGTGCTTTGAAATCAATCAATATAATTCATATTAACAGTAAAGTAGAGAAACATCAGAATTATCAATTAATATACAGTAGACAAAACATTTGACAAAGTCAACATCCATTGATGATAACCATTCTTACATGATAGAAGTGATAGAAAAGTCCTCATCTTGGTAAGTTATTTATATTAACAACAACAACACCCTACAACTCACACATACTTAATTGTGAAACACTGAATACCTCCCCACAAGATCAGAACACAGGCGTAGGTACCCACTCTCGTTATGCTGGAAGTTCCAGACAGTGAAACAAGGAAACAGGATTGGTAACCAGCAAAGAAAGCCACTCAGTGTGTTCAGTATCTTTGTGGCAAAGCTTTAGAAATTACTCAGCAGATGAAAAACCATCTTTTTGAACAATAATGCAACTGGACATCCAGCACCCAAAATGAACAAACACCACAACCAAATCAAAGCAAAATGAAAAACCAAAAAGCAAAGCGTAAAACCTTAAAAAGCTATGAGGAATATTATAAAATCTTTGAGATCTAGCTTTAGAGGGAGAATTCTTAGACTTGAACCCAAAACATAATCCATACTGAAACAATTTATAGACTGTACTTCATTAAAATTAATTTTTATCCATGAAGTATTCTATTAAGAGGATGAAAAAAACCCCAAGCTATGCAAAGGTAAAATATTTTCTAACTAAGAATTATGTTAAAAATATATAATGAACTTTCAAATTCTAAGGAAAAACATAAACAATCCAGTTAGTAATTGAACCAAAGTTCCGAATTGATGATTCATCAAAGGGCTATGTAGATGTCAAATAAACAACGTGCAAAAAGATCTTCAACAGTGCTATTAGAAAAATGTAAGTTAAATCACAGTGAGATGCCACCCTATATCTTGCTGAACATTGTAAAAAGATATCGACATCATATGCCTATGAAAATTTAAAAAATGATGTAATTTTTTTATTAAGCATACTGAAAAGTTTTCATTTTGCTAGATACTTCCCAAAAGGTTTTACTAATCATACAGTCAGCCAAAGTAGAAGAGCTCTAATTTTCCAGGGCCTTGAAACACTGAGTCTTGTCACATTTTTATTTGTTATTCATCAATTAGCAAACAAACATTTGTCACCTATTGACTACCTTTGTCATGATCCACTCTTTTGCCAGATGAACCTTCTGAGATCTCATTTCTTAACTTTTGTACTAACCCCTTCTCTTGAGCTTAGTTTTACAAAGCTTTATGTCATTGGTTTCAAAGGACAGTAAAGTCATCCATTTCTGTTCTTTTTGTGTATTTCTTTTTTTAAAATATTATTTTAATCATTTTAATGCTTTGTTCTCAGAGGGTATTCATTTATTGTCTATGTGCAGTGAATACTGTTACAAAAATATTTAGTGAAAAGGCTTTGCCTTGTATTTCAAAAATCCCTACCGTGCAGTTAACGCAGCACTTTTCATACATTGGAAATACATATCGTGCTTTATTAGAGGATTTGGGGCAGTTGTTGCATATCCATATAAACACGTAGAATTATTGAAAGAATATCTGTTGCATCAAAATCAAAACATAGAATATTATGGGAAGATGGCAAAATAGGAAATATCCAGAGTCTGTTTCCCTGCCTAGACCATAACTGCACCAGCAGAACCTGTCTGGAGTATTTGGGATTCTGAAGCTTATTGGATTGGAGCAACATGTAGGGGAATTCTATAAATTGTGGTTAATTTCTGCCAACGTTAGTTCCTAGTTCAGCAGTGGCACCATTCTCCACCCCAGTCCCTTGAGAAGCATCCATGCATGTGTTCCAGGAGCTTGCATTAAGCTTGTGGGAATCAGGTGTGCAACGAAGTCCCTGTCTCTAAGTATCTGTATCTCTTTGTTACTGCTTTTGATTGTCCCACTGCAGAAACAGAGGCAGGCACTCATTTTTGCAACTCTGTCGCATCACTGCAAGGCTACAATAAGGCCCCACCACCTCATATTGAAGCAGCTTCTGTCATTTTAAGGGCTAGCATTTTTCTTTCTCGATTTTTTTGTCTTTCTGTCCTTTTAGCAGCCAGACAATTAAGGACTAAGGTCTTTAAAAGCAACCACATTACAAAGGAATTCAGAAAGTCATCATAACTAGAGGAAGACGAATACTCCAAAAGATCTATGGAGACTTGAAATTTACAGTTACATCCTTTAAAAAAAGCCTACAACACCTGAAAGCAAAAACAATGGCCAATTCTGGTATTCTGATATTTGATATTCAGAGTAAATATCATTAAAGCTAAATATCTAGATTTCAACAACAAAATCACAAGGGAGATAAATAGTCCATTTGAAGAATGAAAATAATAAATAGAATCCATTCCTTAGAATTTCTGGAACTTAGGCCCACCATCAAAGACTTTAAAGTAATTTTTTAAAAAATACAGAAATAATACAGTACATTAAATAGTGCTTTTAGAGTATGGAAATAATGCCAATGTCAACAAATACATCAAAGAACATAGAAAGGAAGCACAAGAGAAATGATGCATCTGAAAATTACGATAACTAATTTAAAAATTCACTACAGGGACAAAAAACTAGAATTGAGCAAGCAGAAAATTAAAAAAAAAAGAATTTGAACATAAGACATTTAAACTTACTGAATCTAAGAAACACCCAGAACAAGGATTAAGGAAAAGTGGGAGCTAGGTGACACCATTAAGCACACAAACAAATGCATTGTGGAGCTCCAGAATTAGAGGAGAGAGAGAGACAGACAGACAGACAGACAGACAAATGGAAAAGATCTTACCAGAAATAGTAAGGACAGAAAGCTTTAGAACTGTTATGAAAGACAAAAATACAATGATCCAAAGAGCTCAGTTCAAGGAGTTCAATGAAATTTATGAAAAATTTGAAGAGATCGTATCATAAATACATATCATAACCAAATTATAAAAGACAGAAAGGATAGCATCTTGAAGCAATAAAGGAGAAGTTGCTTGTCACATACAAGGGATCCTCAATAGGATTATAAGCAGATTTTTCATCAGAAACTTTGAAAGCCAAAAGGCAGTGTGATGGTGTATTCAAGCTGCTGAAAGAAAAGTATGAAGAAACCAACTAAGGATCCTGTATTTGAAAAAACTGTCCTTCAAAAGTCAGAGAGACCTCCAAGTTGAAAGGAGAGCACATGAGATATCAACTTAAAGTTGCAGAGAAGCTAATTGTCCATTGAAGGATGAATGGGTAAGTTAAATAATAAAAACATGACATTATTTATCTATCTAGGGAGAGATAATTAATATATAATGTATATATATGCATATATATGCATTAGTGTATATATATATTAGTGTATATTAGTGTAAATATATATTATAGTATAGGCTATGGTAGGATAAAAGAGTAAAGTTTTGAAAACGAATTCTTTTTAATACATGCTGAATGAACCTGGAATGTGTTTTCTAATGTATGCCTCAATAAACCCAGAGAACATTAAGTTAAAACAAGCAATAGGTACTATATAATTTCACCTGTGTGCTAAGCTACAGAAATCACATCCATAGAACCAGAAAGTACTTGGTGTTCTCCAGGAAATGAATAGAGGAAAGAATAAGGAATCACTGTTTAATGGGTATGTAACTTCAGCTTTACACTATGAAAATATTCCTGATGATGATTGTACAACAGTTACCAATGTACTTAATGCCAGTTTTAGTACACTTAGAAATGGCTAAGGTGGTAAATTTTGTGTTATGTATATGATACCACAATAAAAGTCTAAAAATCAATCTAAATATGAGTCATAATTATTGAAAGGGTATAATGTTTCAGTTTTGCGATATGAACGTTATACTGAGGAAGAATGATGGTTATATTTACACAGCAATGAGAATATCTTGAATATCATTGAGTTATTCACTTAAAAATGGTTTTGATAAATTTTTTTATCTATGTATTGCCACAGTAAAAAAATAATAAACCCATGAAATCCATGTGTGACAAGACCAGAGCTTAAAACAAGCAGCACTTCTTTTCTCTTCCACTTAAGAAATCTATGGGATGCAAAGACCTGGCTGTTGGTGCATAGTTCAGTTTAATTAAAAGCGTCATTAGTTATTCTCTTGCATGACACACGGGGGAAATGTGCTTCCTTTTAGCAGAAATATCCCATGAAAACCTTGCTAATGTTGAACCTAGAAATTTTGCATAGGGATTTAGAAAATGTTAATCAGTTATTAATGGTATGAAACTTCTGAAAACAAATTACTAGCACCAAATGCAGTGGTGCCTTGGTTCAGAAATGCTTTTGTTTGCAAACAATCTGGTTAGCAAACAGAAGCAACTGGCAAAATTTGGTTTTGTTTGTGAACTCTGCCTTGGGTGGTGAAGATGCCTGTGGCCGTCTTTCCTGCATGCACATGAACGTGAGGATCTATTCCAGAATCATGGAATGAACTAAGTGTGTAAACCAAGGTACTGTTGTAAATCCCAAGGAAACTATATTAGGGATATATAAAAGTACAGTCATTTTCATTTCTAAGTTCAGTAGGAGTTCAGATTATTTAAGTTTATTTAAAAATACATTTTCATAAAAGAAATTGCTGGAAAGGGTCCAAAAATAGAACAAAAATCTTTCATGGTTCTATCATTTAAACATAATCATAATTGGATTTTCATATATATATATATTTTTCATATATATTTTTTCATATTTCTTTGGGGTTTTAAGCTACCTAAAATGCGTTATAAAATAAAGAATTATTTCCAGCCTTTCAATTTGATGCAAATTTTCTCATGTGCATTAATTTCCAGGGCTGCTGCATGGTATTTTTTTGAAGAGAATATTAAGTATCCAGTGCATTTCAAATCATTCAATATAGTGAGAAATTTTCAAAAAGAATAGAAATCAAGAAAGGCAGCTTTGAATTTACAATGCAGATAAAAATATGAGGGTAGAAACGCAAGGAGGAGTTTCTAGAAAGGTAAAACATTTAATATTTCTGGGAAGGGTTAATCAGTACCTTTCACTCTAGTCAGTGATTCAACTGTACATATTTTCACCTTTTATTCTTAATTCCCCCAAATTCTTAACTGATTTGGTGTTGAAAACTGAGGTGACCTTCGGTCAGTTGGGAGCAAATATGATCTGAACAGCTGTGAGGTTATTTATTGACTCAAGCACCTTCAGTGAGAATATTTATAGACCTCCTAGAGAAACTTTAATGTATTTGCTCACTGGGTGCTTCCTTACACCAAGGAATTTTACCTTACATATCTTATAGGCACCGAGTTAACTTTTCTTGAAATCAGAAGACTCTGAATTCCAAAGTAAGTCTGGCTCCAAGCTCCAAGCTCCAAGCTCCAATAGAAGACTCGAGGTCAGCACCCATCTTTCCCAGCCTCAGTGAGTCCCAGTATTTGCATGCGATGTTTGATGGCTTGAGCTTCTGAAGGTAAAAATACATTTCCGCCTCCTAACCTCTGGCCTTGTGTATAAAGAATTCTCCACTAATGACCTGCATGGCCTACTGTACTTGACACAGAAGATGGGACCACAGCACCCCACCACTTGACTTCTCAGTCTGGAGTCACTGCCATGTGATGGCATTTCAGTGCATGGTCGTCATTATCTTGGATATATTTGTTTCCTTCGGAGGTTGAACTCCATTTAAAAGTTGACATATTTAATGTGACATAGTAGCACTAGGGCAGGATGTGAAACTCTTGTAGACTTATTTCTAGATGACTGCATCATTTACATTGGCAAACATCAAATCTTTGACTTTGATTTTCTTCTTGTCTCTTAAATCCACAACATTAAATCAAGGACTACTGTTTGAATAATTTTTACATTGATTCAAGGTCATCACAGCTAGGGTGTTTTCTTCTAAATATAAGCTTATGTTTTGCAACTAGAAGCACTTATGTGCTTTAAGTTAAAAAACAAAACAAAACAAAACAAAACAAAACAAAACAAAAACTACCTTTAAGTCTTTCCAAATTTCCCCCAAATTCTGGCTGCATTATATATTTTCTTCTCTACTGATAAACCACTTTCTTTAAACTGAATTTAAGAGAGCAATTTAATTCTACTATTTTGAATCTTGTTTGACATTCATAGTACTTAGTCATTTGGGGTCCAAGTTTTAAAAATTATTACTACTTTTATATACATTTAGTTTACATTCACAAACTCCTAATGAGCGGAAAACAAAGCAATAGAAACATCGGAACATGAACTATTTAGAGGCAGAAGGACTTGACAGACCGCTGAGCTTCATTTTTCCTCATCAAACAGACGGGCTGGGGGAGAGTTGTAGGTGATAAGCGGGAAGAAGTGCAGGTCTGAGACCCGGTGCTCTGGCTGTTGGTGTTGCCTAAGCTAAGCTGCTCTTGATGCATGAGTCCCTCGCAGAGAGCAGGCACTTGTAAAACACCTATGGATTGAAATATGGCCCTGAGAAAACAGACCACTTCTGCAGGGATATGACTGGATTGGCAGAAAAGATACTGCAAAATGAGGTCTTCTGTTTGGAGTTATTATCAAATCCCTTTAAATCGCAAACCGTGTGTTGAAAACCAGTTTGGACTTCATTTAAATCCCTCAAAGAGATGATAATTCCTATTCTTCATCATTTTGGAGCCTGAGGGAGAACAGATAAGGGCCATTTGCAGCCATTCTTATATTTGTTCCTTATACATAATGTATAACTTTTCCCTGGCTGCTTTTAAGATTTTTCTCTTTATCACTGGTTTTCAGCAAATTGCTTTTGATATGGTTTAGTATAGTCTTCTTTGTTTCTTTCACATGAGGTTCATTGAGATTCTTAGATCTATTAGATTTCATAGTTTCTCTTAAATTTGGGAAAGTTTCGGCGACAGCGTCTCCAAATACTTTTTGTGTGTCTCTCTGCCTCTCCTTCCTTTTGCAAACTCTAATTAGGCTGCCAGAAATCATCCCACGGTTCATGGATGGTTTTGTAGATATAGAAATAAACAAAGTTTCTCTTACACTGTCACTCAGTGTGCTTATGATACCAGGTAAGTTTGGGCTATTTCTATGCCTATGAAACAAGGGATTGACATCAGCTGGATTCCTCTCATTCAATTCAGTTCTGAGATCCCACAGGCAGAGGGCTCAGTTCCCAACAAACCCCACTCCCCATCCATGTTAGATGTCAATCGCAGACCTACAGTCATTGTCCTGTGCTTCTGACCCACCAGCTACAAACAGGTTTCCCGACCTCTTCCTTTATTTTGAGTTCAGGTAAGTTGTCAGAGCAGTTCTCAGAACATTATTCACTAGTTTATTATAAAGGACGTTGCAGAGGATAAAGATGAGGAGAGAAGATCAAGGCCAGGCTATGAGACAGACTAGGAAACGCTTACCTTCACCAGGGACGCCATGCTCCAGGAGCCTTCACATGTTCAGCTCCCTGGAAGCTCATCTGCACACTGTAATTTTTTATTTTCTTAGGTCTCACTGCATAGACATGACTGGTCAGTGGTGATCCACTTGATCTTACCTCCATTCCTCTTTCTAGAGGATGAGGGGAAGTCTGAAAGTCCCAGTCCCATAATCCCATCTTGGTCTTCCCTGAAGCCATCCAGGCATGGCTCTCTGCAAGTCATCTCATTGCCATAAAAAAACTGGAGATTCTAGTTTTCAGAAAATGGCAGGAAATGGAGCTGAAGGTCAAATGTTTATTTTGCAATATTATAATGCTATATTGGTTTATTCCTTTTGTTCCTCACTTTCTTTTCTGTGTTTCATTTTGGATAGTTTCTACTATCCTATCATCAAGTCAAATAATCTATACTTTTTTTACAATGTCTAATCTGTTGCTGATCCTATTAAGTGTATGTTTTGTGATCCACTGATTTAAATTTATATACTTATTGCTTAAGATTTTATTTTGATTAGCACATGTTTGAAGTACATAATGATTACGTTCCTTGTAGCGAGTTGATACATGCACAAGATCCATCTCGGTTATTTTTATCTCCATCCCCCCATCTCTTGATATCCTTCTCATTTGAGCAAGATTTTTCTTTCTACTTTCTATTCTCTATTTTTCAGTTCACTCTTCATTTATATTTTGAGTTTCTCATTTAAGAGAAACCATGTGATATTGAAGCTCTGTGTCTGATTTATTTCAGTTGACATTATGGTCTCAAGGTGCATCCATTTTCCTACAAGTGACTGAAGTCTACTCTCCTTTGTTATGGGGTAGTACTCTTTTGGTATAAATACCACCTTTTGCTTGCCCATTCATCTGTTGATAGACATATATGTCAATTCCAAGATTTAGCTATTATGAATTGTGCTGTTATAAATGCTGGTATGCATGTATCAATGTAATACGATGTCTTTAAATCTTTGGACAAGATAGCTGAAAGGGAAATGTCTAGGTCAAGTGGAATTTCTAGTTTCAGGCTTTTGAGGAATCTCTGTCCTAATTTTTATAGTAGTTGTACTAATTTATGTTTCCACAAACAATATAGGAAGATTTCTTTATTTCCTGCAGCCTTGACAGTATTTCTTATTATTTGACTTCTTGATTATGGTCATTATCTCTGGAATAAGATGAAATCTCACTGTATTTTTATCCAAAGATAATGCAGTTTTCACCTGTAGAATTTCACTCTTGATCTTTAGATATCTTTTCTGTCTTTCATCACATATTTAATGTTGCCTTACCTTCTTCAGCATGTGTAGTTATACTATTTTTCCCCTTTTCTGCTAATTCTACCATCTATGACATTTCAAGTATTTTTTAATTGATTTATTTCATGCATGTGTGTCATACATAGTTTTCTGACCCTGAGACTGCCTGGTGAGATATTTATATATATATATATATATATATATATATATATATATATATATATATATATACCTGACACTGTAAACTTTACTTTGTTCAGTACTGAGTAGTTTGTGTTTTTTATAACCATTTTAGCTCTCTTCTGGGAATGCACTTGTTACTTTAAAATAGTTTACCCATTTGTCTTATGTTCAAGCTTTGCTGGACTGGGACCAGAACAATGTTTGGTGGAGATCAGAGTGCTAGAGTGAGTGAGGCAAAATCTTGTAAGTCCTTTGCCCACTGTCTCGTGAGGTGTGAAGTCTTTTACTCAGCCTCATGGGAACAGGAATTATTCCAAGATCTGTGTGGAGTCCTGAACTCTTTCCTGTGGCCTGCGGGCTTCTGTAGTCTCTCCATGTATATGTCCTGTTCAGCATACGGCTGAGGACTTGAGTGGGTACAGATTTGGAAACTGTCTGAGTGCAACTCTCCTCCTTCTGGCGCTTCCCCTTGTGAACTGGAGCCCTGAGCCCTGTAGCTTCCCAGCTCCAGCTCCACAGGGGCCCATCTAGTCCTCGCCAAGGTCCACTTTTGTTTCCTTGTGAGCCTAAAATCCTTCCAGATAGAAAATTGTTTCGTGTGTTGGCTCACCTGATTTTTTTCCCTAAAAGTTTCTTTCTTTTTTCCCTAACATCTATTGCCTCTAACATCTTGGCTTGTTTTCACATACTGTAGGTAATGTCTTAGCCTTTATTAACAGGACAATAAAAATTCCTGTTATTCCATCTTCCCGGAATTGGGTGTCTAAAACAAATACTTAGAATAAATCCATAGGTCAGTTTAGTTGA